>JAFIRS010003414.1:0-137047 GCA_018342105.1 Gonioctena quinquepunctata
AAAATCCCATCCTTTTTTTTGTACATTTGAACAGTAGCATGTTCTGATTAAAATTGAATTCATTTGAGTCGTTTACCTGAAAAATTTTCATTATTCATCTGTAATCTTGAACCTTGGAATACCCCAGATTCCTACATTCAGTTTATTAATAATCCATTCTAAGTAACCTCATTCAGTAACTTTCGTGGTACACAATATAATAACCGAAACTGAATAATACAAATCAAATACAAGACACATCACGAGAATATAGATTTTCTGATATGTGGAAAACAATGCAAGCGTTTTTTCAGGTTCACAAAATACTCAACCTACACGAGAATATATTCAAGTAAAGATTCTATATGAAGATTGTTTTCATTCAATGAAAGAAACAAATTAATTTTTTTGCTTGAGACGATAGCAAAAGTTTGGTGTCCTTTTGTTGAATCTTGCATGAGAAATTGTATGAGTGATTTGTGTATAACATTGTAAAAGTACCTTTTCCGAAATGGTGAAATATCGCAATATTTCAGTGGACTCCTGATTAAATCTTGACGTAATCGCAGTAATATAAATAACGGAATCAATGAGAAAAAGTATTTACCAGGCTCATTCTCAAATATTTGGGAGGCAATTGCGCTTCCACAATTTATTTCGTTCGTGCGCGGAAAGAATACATGTTTCTTGATGAAAATCTAAAATGAATGATATTTGTGTGCATCCCCTGTGTTGCCAAATTGGGGGAAGCCCAGTGACCTTCGAAAGTATACGTTTCAGACACTATAACATAAACAAAGTATATAAGCAGCGCACTTCAGCGGCGAGGGACTGCACTAAATTTTAAATGGCTATCGAAAATCGGGCAACTTGGACTCCTCCATATTTTTGTGGTAAAGTGTTTGTTACTATGTTACATGTCATATGCGACATTTTTTAAAGGGTGGTTACCGGGCGTCCGTATATCGGAGGCTCGGTGACATCGGAGTCTCAGTGAACCTCAAAATTAACAAGGCCGGAGGCCCACTTATACCGTATATATATATATATATATATATATATATATATATATATATAATGCCCATTAAGACTTTTGATCAGCATACCGAATACTATCTTTCTGCAGAGTTTCAGCGAATTTAGCCGAGAGCCATTTTCCATAAGGATTTTGCGGGGTCCTTTCAAGTGAAATATTTCCCATATGTACAACTGTTGGAGTATTTGAATACTACTCCAATCAATGTTCATGATTCAAAATATAATGATTGAGATGAGAGGGTCAAGTATCAGTTTATTGAAACATTGCGATACTCTGGAGATATCTCAGAAGAAATGACAATTCATTGCTTATCACTAATACAGTGAGAAAAAGTATTTATTGTTAGATATTCTATTCGCACAACCCATATGCATTTTTAATATAAAAATACCGAATTTCATTCTGATTGTATGTCATGATATAAGCGGTTACGATTGACATATGTTCCTTCGTGGATAATATGCCGAGTGGGGCTTTCTTCTTGGTAAGTTGAAGGAAATGTAGGACAAGGTAGTGCAACAGATCATACCGAGATAAAAATATTGCAGGAGGAGGCACATAATCAACGTATCTGTAAGTCCAATGAATATCCTTGGAGGGCTCTTGGAGTGACCCAACGGTTACAACAAATGAAAGAGTTGACTGCCACTCAGAAACCTAAATAGCAGGCAGTTTTGGCAGAGCTACCATATTTCAAAGAAGCCGTAAGGAAACATCGAGGTATGTGCAATGAATTATTGAACTTAAATGTTGAAGTAGATAATGGAGTATGCATTGTTTCGGTTTGGTACACGCAGGACGGTGCATTGGTTGGAGCACTGTTCTCTACATTTTTCAGCCAACGAAACAAAAGGAGGGGGTTCTTTTGTCAACGCATATGTTTCGATGAATTTGGTCCCATTTGAATTTGAAGAAAAAATTGTTACCCCTTAATGGAAGAAAAAAAGAGGATATTTATCTTTCACCCGTTGAATGTTTATCCGTTAACCGATTTTACCACTCAATATCTTTGTACCGGGTTATCCGATTCAGATGTTTTTTTTTATTGGGTAGGGGTAGTAAAATAGGGAATGATTGATTTTTCATCTGTGTACCGATGCTGTTGAAACTTGAAGTTCTGATGAGACTACAACATAATGGATACCTGGAGTCAATTGAGTAGATAGTTATTAGTGGATATTATCATTGCTCAAATTACAGAGTTCTGGGGTTCTTGGTGCGTGATTCTGGTGCTAGTAATGATTTTTGCAAATGATGAAAAGTATAATGGTTGTTTTTGATGGATGGAGTTGTGAGAAATTTCTTTCCTGGCGGTGAATCTTCCAAATTTATTGAGGAAAGGAAATGTGTTTGTCGACGTGAAAAATGGTAGTATTACTCTGCATGGGCTTTGACATCTGCATAATCTGCCATTTATAGTTAAGTATCGCAGGTGTCATCCTACCCACACTATGATATTGTCATGAATATAACAGGTTTGGATATTTCCAGTGAAAAATGTACGATATGTACAACTGTTGGAGTATTCGACTACTACCCCAATCAATGTTCATGATTTAAAATATAATTAATAAGATGAGAGGGTCAAGTATGAGGTTATTGAAACATTGCGATACTCTGGAAATAACTCAGAAGTAATGACAATTCATTGCTTATCACTAATAGTTTGTTTGGCTCAAAATTAGTTACTCATATCAGTTTAGGAGCTCAGTTATTATTGAAACTGAGGTTCATTTTATTTTTCGTTTTTAATTTTTTTTCGTCGGTTTAATTTTTTGTTGAAAATTTTTTTCTAAATTATACAGGGAGTTAGAAGTACTTTGACAAACTTCAGAAAGTGATTCCTCACAATATTCTACTATGAATTGTCCAAATAAATATATGTCCGGAAACGCTTCGTTTCCAAGATACATTTTTTTTTAAATATTCTTCGAAATACTGACCTTAATTGAACAAAAATTGGTATTGAGAGGGTTTTTTGAGGAGTCGAATTCGAACCTGATGTTATTATTGCTCTTACTTGTAGGGGGCGCCACCTACACGTCTTTTTATTTTTTGAAGATTCATAACTTTTTTTAGCGTACTTCTAGCACATTTTTCAGTGAAAAAATCAATTTTTCCATCATATCTACGCAAAAAAGCTACCGTTGTTACAAGTCGCTATAAGCAACCATTTTCTAGATATTTGGACTTGAAAATTTCGAATCGATTATTTGATAATCGATGCGTGTTGAAGCTATTACCATTATTTTGCATTTTTCACAAGAATGCTCAGTAAATGAATTTGACGTTTGAGTAAGTAGTTTTGGTAATTACATATTATGTGACAGTTAAACGTTTTCTTGAAGTTTCTGTAAGTTTTAAAACACTTATTTTGAAAAAAATGGATTATTTAAACAATAATGCTCATTTAGCCGATATACATTTCGTTTATGGCCTTGCGGATGGCAATGCGCGCGAAGCAAGATGTATTTACCAGGAGCGATTTCCTAATCGAGTACCGCCCTCAGCTCCAACATTTACCAGTCTCCACCGTCGTTTGGCAGAAACAGGTAGCTTTGAGAGGGCTGCTGATATTATTGGAAGACCACGAGCAGTCCGATCCCCAGAATTGGAAGAAGCTGTTTTGAACACTCTCGAGGAGAATCCAGAAACAAGTACAAGAATAATTGCTGAAGCTCTCAATTCTACTCAGTCCACAGTTTGGAGAATTATTCACGATCAACAATTTTATCCATACCATATTCAAAGGGTACAAGCTCTTTTGCCACGAGACTTTCTCCAACGCATTACTGTGTCAGTGGTTTTTGAGAAAATTGGCTGGAAATTATCATTTTTTAAGATATGTACACTTCACGGACGAGGCAAACTTCTCCCGAAATGCTATCACAAACTTTCATAACCACCATGTTTGGGCTCTGGAAAATCCGCACCAGTTTGTGAAAGACATTTTCAGTATCAATTTTCTGTAAATGTATGGGCGGCAATAGTTGATAATTACTTGATAGGTCCTTTCTTTCTTCCGTTCTGACTGAATAGCGCAACTTACAGAGGCTTTTTAGAGAATGAATTGCCGTGACTACTTCAGAATATACCATTAGAAATTCGTATCCGTATGTGGTTCATGCATGATGGGCCTCCGGCCCATTTTAGCGTTGTTGTAGGCAGGGAATTCGTTAAATTTGTCTATCCAAATCGATGGGGTGTAGGAGAACCTAACCAGGCGTGGGTTCAAGGTCCCCAGATCTAAATCCGCTAGATTTTTATTTTTGGGGACATTTGAAGTCACTAGTTGATAAAACTCCAGTAGCGAACGAGGAAGATCTAAGAAATCGAATAGTAGATGCCTGTGAAACAATAAGAAACACACCAATAATTTTTGAGCGGGTACGAGATTCAATGACTAGAAGACTGAATGCCTGTATCTTTGCTGAAGGTGGACACTTTGAACAATTCATTTGAATACAATTCAGTTTTCTTTATTTTATTTTATTCTACATATTCAAAATTTCTTGAAATAAAATGTTGATATTTCTTGCAAATTTTATTAAAACAAACGCAGATTTTGCACCCTTGATACAAAAATAATCATTTTGAACGACTGAAGATGAATAGAATAGGTGGCGCCGCCTACAGAAAACCAAAACTACTTGAACGTCAAATTCAAGTCCTAAACATTCTCATGAAAAATGCAAAATAATGGTAATAACTTCAACACGCATCGATTATCAAATAATCGACTTGACATTTTCAAGTCCAAATATCTAGAAAACGGTTGCTTATAGCGACTTGTAACAGGGGTGGTTTTTTAACGTAGATATGAAGAATTGATTTTTTTACTGAAAAATGTGCTAGAAGTACCCTCGAAAAATTTATAAATCTTCAAAAAAGAAAATGACGTGTAGGTGGCGCCCCCTACGAGTAAAAGCAAAAATAACATCAGGTTCGAATTCGACACCTCAAAAAACCTATCAATACCAATTTTCGTTTAATTAAGGTCGGTATTTCGAAAGTTATCTGAAAAAAAACTGAAATTAAAATAAAACTTTAACACTCTGTATCTTGGAAACGAAGCGTTTCCGGATATATATTTATTTAGACAATTCATATTGGAATATTGTGAGGAATCACTTCCTGAAGTTTGTCAAAGTACTTCTGACGCACCCTGTATATGGATGAGAGTAATGCAAATCATGCCACTAGGAAAAAACGTAGACAAATTTATGTATCTACATGACTTGCAACACCCCATACTTTTGAACCCCAGATTTTAAATTATATGATTCAAATTTAACAAGGTGAAATCACTTTGCCGATAGGCTGCTCAGATGGATACGGTTAGGCCGTGAGTAAGGTTCAATTAATGACTTTTCCTAGTTAATCAAATTTGGCCACTAAAAAAATTATACATTAATTAACTTGACTAGTTCAAGAGTTGGGCGCCAGACTTGCTAAAGACAAAAGTCAAAGATAAATAAAATTAAATAAATGTTACCTAGCTTGTATGGGAAGGCAAATAAATATGCAATAAATCAACTCAACAAATTTATTCCAGTTGGAATTAAAATTATTGAACAAGATATAAAAAAAATTAACAAATACTAGAAGAGTATTGAACTTCTCTTAAAAGAATGGAAAAATTACATAAAAAAACCAGTATTTTTGACTCTGATCAAAATTCGAACATTTACACCTATGATTCCTCCAGTTGTTGGTGCCACGAATATACCTTCGGAGATCTTGAGCGAGATAGATGAAGGCTAGTTTCTTGAAGCTGGTCCCAGCGGTTCTAGGAGGAACTTGGTTTCAGCGGTTACGATGAAGATGGTCTTGGGTGGTTCGATAGTTGATTTCAGACCCCCTTATCGGCGTGAGTTTAGTTGATCTTCACGGACCAGTGCTGATATTGATGTGCTGTAAGACCTCCCAGGCTACTAGTCCTTCCGTCTCCGTAGATGGGTTCCCTCCGTGGTATATATCATGCGAAGAAGATGATAGGAATCAAAATATGTACAAAGAGGGGAGAACGAAGGATATCCTTTGAACCTCAAGTTTTATGTTTCAAATTTCAATCGAGAGTCAAAAGATAGATGCAAATGATAGCATACAATAAAAATCTCAGTCTATATAAAAGACTGGAAAGTTACAGTGAAAGAACAAAGATAATAAATAGCAATCCAATCTGCTATTCTGGAGTTAAATTTATAAGTTAATTTTAATAATTTAAAAAAATATTGAAAATGAACAAAATTCAAAACCAAACAAAACAAACCTCACCCAAAACGTTATGTTCAAATTGAGTTAAGTTTTGAAACAAGTAAGTTTTGATAAGGTGATTTTATGTACCAGAAGGGTAAAAAAATTTAATAAGGAAAGGTATTCCAGAAGAAATATAAAAATTTCCTTGAAATTTTACCAGAGAAAAAATATAGTATTTCAAAGCAAAATATTTAAAGGTTGCCAGTACAAAAATATACTATTTTAAAGCAAATGCCAAAGGAAAATATAGCGTTATAACCAAAATACTCTAGTAAGCTACAAAAAAAATATAGGGTTTCTGAACCAAGATAATAATCAGAGTAAAAGTATACTCTTCAGCCAAGATAAGAAGACAGAGACACACGTCTTTCAGTTCGCACGACTCTCTTAGATAAAGATAAAGTGAAATAATTCTTTTTATTGAAGAATTTCCAAAGATTAACCGACGAGGGAGACCACACGTCTTTCAGTGGGCACAACTCTGTTAGAAAAAGATAATGTTAAATAATTCTTTTAATTGAAGAATTTTTGAAGATAACTGAAGAGGGAGACCTCACGTCTTTCAGTGGGCACAACTCTCTTAGATAAAGCTAATTTTGAAATAGGGCGGCAATTCCCTTTTCAAATCGATAAACAGGTAATTCTCAAAAAAAATTGTGAATCTCCCTGCTCTTGGCGACAAGGTAGTAACCGAAGTGAATTGACTCTGCAACGATCAAAAATCAAATAAGCTACACTGGGAATTGAATGGAGTAATAGATATAAGAAATTCATTAAACGGAAATCAACTTTACGCTTGAGGCATATATTGAATCGAATCGAGTGTTCTGAGACCGTTAGGCCAGAGGTACAACTCTCTCCATAAGCAATTCTTTCTCAAGAGAAAAGAAAATTACTCTCATAAACATATAGTTATGAAATAAAGAAAATTGCTTACCAGAGAGCCGTCCTATTAGTCACTTTTGTCCCAGAACAATCGAATACGGCCTTCGCTTCAATCAGAATCCTTGGAACAATCCACTGGTAGTATGAGGGGAGTAAGCTCTAGACCATTCGAAATTACCAATTACTTGGTACCTAAAAAATGCAAAAGCGTAGAACTGATTTCCAATGAAAAAAATCAGTTCCCAATATTCGGAACAGATGTTACGTTAGCCACAATATGTACTATGAATGCTTTGTCAAAATGGCCGAAATATCTATATTTAACCTTCAAAAATTACCATGCGTTATATCCAAGCGTAATATTACAAGCATAAGGAAAAAGAAGAAAATGCTAATCAGCTACAACATTAATTGAAAGATAAAGAGAATAATATTACTCAATTGAACTCCAGCAGTGAAACTTATTCAACTTATAGATCTTACCAAAATCAATTCACTCAGTCCATCTGCCTATCTCGACGTTCGAATCAAGAAAGAGAACGATTATCCTTTCGGTTCGACGAAATCATAGTTCACCTGTTTTTCATTCTCGGTTTCTTTTTTATTATAAAAACACTTATAAAAAACGAACAACAGCTCGACAACATTGCCACGAAAACAAAACTCGTCCAACTTGACAGAATACGAACTCATGATCACGAGTTCAAAGACGATGATGATGGCGCTGTCCCATAGTTCACGATCGGCCGTGACTAATGACTCGTTCCACCGTAAGATAACCGGAATAGTTATGAGAAATTGATTATGTGTAAGGAAGTAACGAAAAATACTATTTCTTGCTTCAAAGTTCATTTCATATGTTTATGGTTCCTCAATTACTTAGCTTTCATACAGCTTTTTTTCCGTTGATTTCCCTATCACATCCCTTGATATATAACCAATTAATGATCACATGGTGGCTTGTACGGCTATGGTGTTGGAGTTAGATGTGAATTTCTTTCGGTATATCGTCACATTAGGGAAAAAATGGATCGCGCCTGCACGAAACTGATCGCGCCTGCACGGAACTGA
Organism: Gonioctena quinquepunctata; assembly: GCA_018342105.1. NCBI lineage: Eukaryota > Metazoa > Arthropoda > Insecta > Coleoptera > Chrysomelidae > Gonioctena > Gonioctena quinquepunctata. The sequence continues at coordinate 8,234 of JAFIRS010003414.1, forward strand.
TCGCGCTGCGGTCCTAACCGACCTGATTTGCAATGATCGCGAACTGTTTGCGCTGTTCTTTGCATTGATTCGTACAGTATTTCGATGGAAGTATCTAATTCTCACGGAATCACATTAAATAAAAACTATATTTTCGATAACTTGGATTGAACATTTTCAGGTTTCCTTCCAGAATGGTTAATTATGTTACTAGTGTCAAAATATATTCACGAGACGACCAGTCACCCAGTTGGCATTGTTTTTTTTCTGCATGTTGCCAGCACTGCCTGGTGACACGTTACGTCGATGACTTGCATTTCTATGTTCCACTGGTCCTTCTTGCTTATGTATCTCTATCCTCATAATTATTTATATTTTAATTTCCAGATAAATTTTTCATTACCAATGAAGGACTGTCCGAATGTTCGAGGTGCCACTCAGTGTTCAAACACAAAAGGAATCTAGTTCGCCATATGCAGTGGGAGTGCGGAGGAGAAAGAAAATTTGTTTGTCCTTTGTGCAGTTGTAAATTTAAACGAAAATCTCATCTGCAGAATCATCAGAGATCCAGAAATTGTTATAAAAAATCGAAACATTTTGAACACATATCAAATATATCGAAGGTTGGGGGAAAATAACAAAAGAGAAACGCCATTTTAACCGAAGCATATAGTAATATTTTGCAATATTTTTAGAGTTTATGTTAATCTATTCAGTTCAAACAATGAAGTTGAAATATGAAACAATAAAAAATAAAATGATGAACGCTAATATTTCCTCCATTTCACCGTTCAAATTGGAAGAAGTAACAGATATGGAAGAGATACAAACAGGAAGGAGAGTGAAAACAGACCCACCAGAACATATATTTATATATATATATATATATATATATATATATATATATATACATATACATATATATATATATATATATATATATATATATATATATATATATATATATATATATATATATATATATATATATATATATATATATATGAACTATCAATTATATTATAATAGTATGACCATCTATTAGATCGTGTACGGTGGAGCTTGAACCTAATATCGTGGAATTTTAATATCACGAGATTTCGTGCACATTAACAGGTCACTAACAAATTGTCAGATAGGCCTACCCACGATATCAATAGTCGTACTCCTCATGCGTTTAACGCAAATAAATATCGAGAATGAGAGAAATCTGTTACGAATCCAAAAAAGCACACCATCCGTCTACAGCCTGTTTCATGGTTTCCCAATCATCAGGACGGCTTGTGGTCTCTTTCAAATTCGCATCAGATTTCCTGTTGGTTCATAGCCTTAGGCCAATACAAACATGTGAACTGCATCAGATTATTGATAGTGACATCTATAATCTGTGCGGTGGAGCTTAAACCTAATATCGTGGAATTTTAATATCATGAGATGTCGTGCACATTAACAGGTCACTAACAAATTGTCAGATAGGCCTACCCACGATATCAATAGTCGTACTCCTCATGCGTTTAACACAAACAAATATCGAGAATGAGAGAAATCTGTTACGAATCCAAAAAAAGCACACCATCCGTCTACAGCCTGGTTCATGGTTTCCCAATCATCAATATGGCTTGTGGTCTCTTTCAAATTCGCATCAGATTTCTCGTTGTTCATAGCTTAGGCCAATAACATGGAACGCATCAGATTATTGATAGTGACATCTATAATCTGCGGTGGATTAAACCTAATATCATGGAATTTTAATATCACGATTTCGTGAACATTAACAAGTCACTAACAAATTGTCAGATAGGCCTACGATATCAATAGTCGTACTCCTCATGCGTTTAACGCAAACAAATATCGAGAATGAGAGAAATCTGTCACGAATCCAAAAAAGCACACCATCCGTCTACAGCCTGTTTCATGGTTTCCCAATCATCAGGACGGCTTGTGGTCTCTTTCAAATTCGCATCAGATTTCTCGTTGGTTCATAGGTTGGTTCATTCTCGATATTTGTTTGCGTTAAACGCATGAGGAGTACGACTAATTCCACGATATTAGGTTTAAGCTCCACCGCACAGATTATAGATGTCACTATCAATAATCTGATGCAGTTCACATGTTTGTATTGGCCTAAGGCTATGAACCAACGAGAAATCTGATGCGAATTTGAAAGAGACCACAAGCCGTCCTGATGATTGGGAAACCATGAAACAGGCTGTAGACGGATGGTGTGCTTTTTTGGATTCGTAACAGATTTCTCTCATTCTCGATATTTGTTTGCGTTAAACGCATGAGGAGTACGACTATTGATATCGTGGGTAGGCCTATCTGACAATTTGTTAGTGACCTGTTAATGTGCACGAAATCTCGTGATATTAAAATTCCACGATATTAGGTTTAAGCTCCACCGCACAGATTATAGATGTCACTATCAATAATCTGATGCAGTTCACATGTTTGTATTGGCCTAAGGCTATGAACCAACGAGAAATCTGATGCGAATTTGAAAGAGACCACAAGCCCTCCTGATGATTGGGAAACCATGAAACAGGCTGTAGACGGATGGTGTGTTTTTTGATTGTAACAGATTTCTCTCTTCTCAATATATATATATATATATATATATATATATATATTCTTATATTGGACAATGTTGTGAAATAATTGAACTTATAATTATTATTATTATTATTAGGTATTTAAGTTATCGTCGTTAATGCTATGTTGTTTTGCAATTTTCTTTACCTTTTCAATATTATAGAATCTTATACTATGCTATGCATATGTATCAAGAGGGCAGGCCTGAAGTAGTTCTATTATCAAAAGTATGTGACCAACGAAATATCTAATGAAAATCCACAATTAAATCATATCATAAGTAAAATTTATAGAAATCATTGAATTCAAAGTAAGATGAACTGATATATAAGTTTTGAAGATCCTGTACGACAATTCACATCAACAGGAAACCCACCAATGGGATATCGAGAGAATTTGTGTGGAAAAAGTGATGATATATGAAAGATTTGATAGCAGAAATTGTGAAAATATAATTTTATACCAATTTGTAAATAGTATGTGAGATTTAGAATTAGCTTCCATTCATAAAATCATTAGTAGTAATTAGAATAACAAATAAGCAGGTAGGTGACAGAAAATTCAAAAATCTGTGAGAAAATAAAAAAGATGTGTGTTGCCATGAGAGAGGATAACAAGTTCGGAGGAGATTGAAAAAAGTTACAGAGAAGGAAGCCACGTACGAAAATTTGAAAGAGATATTAATAGAGATGAAGTTTGAATATATATATATATATATATATATATATATATATATATATATATATATATTTATATATATAAATAATTTTATATATTTGGGGAATAACGGGGATCTTCAGTCAGCACAAGTGTTGAAATATGAAAAAATCTTCAATACTTTGGACTGAGCTTTCTTTTTGAATTCGAAACTTCTTCAGAGTCCTGAAATATGTACATTACATTATTGAGAAAAAGTACTTAAATGAAGGAAATACTCACAATTATGTGAGTGGTTGATTGATGAAAACTAACTTTTAGAAAAAAAAATTGAAACATTGAAACATTGGTCGTAATGGTGTTATAGCTTTGACGTTTCAAGTGACATTGAAGGATTTGAAATAACTACCTATTATGATTGATCGTCAGAAAAATATGAAATATTGTAGTGGGTGTGTAAATTTTTATTTTTTGAAAATCATCTGTTTTGATCTATTTGTAAACGATAACTGTGGATTTTACTAAGATTTTCGATATCTGTTTTTTGTTCATATTTTGATTGGATTCAATAATTTCAATCATTTCAAGAAATAATCTTTTAGATAATTTTTTTCTGAAGGTAAAACTTGTTCTCTCTTGAATGATATTTTATGGCCTCTTTCGATAGCATGTTGAGCCAATGCACATGATTTCTTGTTGAGTCTTATATCACTTCTGTGAGAGAAAATACGGTTATTCAAAGTTCTTGAACTTGTACCAATATAGTTACAGTTGTTACATGGTATGCTGTAGACAACATTTGATTTCTACAAATCTGGTGTGGGATCTTCCAACCTCGTATTTGAATTTCCAATAGTCTCGATATTTTTTTGTGAAATTTTTATGTTATTTTCATTTTTGATTAATGTACATAATTATATTTGATGATAGAATTCCTATATTAGGAATTGACAAATAAATTATACTTTTATTGTTATTTTCTAAATTTTGATTATTTGTGTCATCATTATTAATTTGTCTATCAGAGTTGGTGTTGAAAATAATTTTGTTGAGGAGTTTTTTGGGGTAAGAGTTATCTAGTAAAATAGTTCTGAGAATTTTAAAATTTTTGTTTTTCAATGAAGGATGAACCAACATCTCGATTATTTTTTTCATACAAAGAATCAAATTTATTTTCATTCTTTCTGAGTGGAAGGAATGGTAGTTTGTTTGTTTTATCTGTGATTAGTGAATTGTTTTCTCTACGGATTATTCTAGTATCTAAGAACGGAATACTTTCTTTCGAATTCAATTGTGAATTGTAAATCTTTATTGTAGTATTCCACTTTTCTTAAAATTTTATCGTATTTATCCATTGGTATTGCACAAATAATATCATCTAGAATTATTTTTTCAAAATTGGACTTTAAAGGTCAATTGTGGTAATATTTCTTCGGAAAGGTCATCCATTACATACGAAGCAATGATGGGTGTTCCAAGAATTTGTTTGTAGAAATTTCCTTCGGACGAAAAGAAACTTGATTTGAATAAGAATTGAATGATTTATAAAAATTTTGTTTGTGGAATATTACAATATTCTTCTATTTTATTCCATCTTTCAGTTATACTTTTCAACACCAATTCTATCGGTATGTTACTGAATAAGAAAACAACATCTAGACTTATCAAAACATAGCTTTGTGGAAGTTGTTTTTCGTTGATGAATTTAGAGAACTCGAAAGAATCTTTAACATAAATTTCATTTTCAAAGTCATGTGCATCTGTAAGGATGTCTGTGAATAACTTAGATATTTTGCTATTGGGTGCATCGATAGATGAAATGATAGGTCTGAGTTTCATGATTGGTTTATGAATTTTGGGTAAACCATAGTATTTTGGTGATACAGAACTGCATATCATACATTTTTTTGCTTTTTCAGTGATCATTTTTTATTTCTGAAATCAATTTGTTTGCTTTTTTTCAATGGTTGGGGTAGGATCTCTATTTGATTTGGTAAGAGTTTTCGTCATCAAGAATATTATGAGATTTTTTTATATATTCAGTTTTTTTAAAATGACTGTTACATTACCTTTACCTGATTTTGTTAAAATAAGATTAGGATGGTTTTTGAAAAATTCTTTGGTTTTTTTATGAAGAGAATTGAGAGTTGTTTCATTTTTTTGAGGTTTTTGAAAAAAGTTTGTAATTATTTTTGTTATTTTTGCTCTGAAAATATTTTTTTTCTCATTATTGAATTCACTTATTATTTATTCGATATCAGACAAAAGTTTTGAAATCGATACGTCTTTTGTAGTAGGAGGTAAACTGAATTTGAATCCCAAAGCAAGAAAATGTTCAATATCCCTTGGTATAATCATATCAGTCAGATTTTTGAGACAAGTGCTCTTTGTTTTGATATCATTCTGGAAAGAAAATTTCAATCTTTTTATCTTGTTGATATTTTTAATTTTTATATCTTTGAATACTTTATTGTAGGAAATCGTTTGTCTTTCTGTATAATTTATCCAGATATCATTAAGTAGTTTTGTTGTGAGGGAGTTAGAAAGTTTCGAAAAGTATGTTTCAGATGATATGAGGTCATTATGTGTTACTTTGATTTCTAAATTTAACATTTTCTTTGTTAATTTTTCATTGAATGTATGAATTTCGTGTAAACTCTTACCATTATTTGTGTCAATTGGGATGTTCAAATCTTTGATATCATTCAATTTTATATACATATATATATATATATATATATATATATATATATATATATAGAATAGTAGCATATATATATAGAATAGTAGCGGTTATAGTAAAAATATTAAAAATGACAGTGGAAAAAAAAGATAATTGTCGAGAAAGAACCACCTACCTTAACTTCGGTGAAATCTTCTTTTTGCTTTCCCAGTGATCGAATGGCGAGCTGTTGGATGAACTCGCAAATTATATGTTATTGAATTTTGCGAGTTATCACACACGTAATGAAAAATGCTTTTTTGGATTCTACCGGGAGACGTATTTCTCAGAAGTAGTCAGTCGAGTCTGTGTCCTCTCAGACGATTTCCTCGCGCACACATGCGCATAGTGAAATTTTTTTCATGAACGCATTCATGATTTAACATTTGGAAAATATTTGGAATATCGCCGACCATATCAAGAACATGTGAAAAAATCAAGAGGGCATATACATAATGGAAAATAAAGTAATTTTGAATGAGTCTTGCATAAAATGTTGATGGGAAACCTTAACATTCTCCCCACTTTTTGTTGAAGGAGACACAATTCATTAATTGGTCTCTCATATGAGCCACTACTAGTTTTCACTGTAGCAACACGAGCTACTTTGTCCAATCCAGGGTGAAGCCTACAACTCTGGTCATCCGCCACTGTAAAGGCGGTGAATTGTCTTGCTTTATAATGACTAAATCGTCAACCTTCAAAGGGTGATCAGTATCATTCCATTTGTGTTTCTGCTGCCAATTAGATGAATATCCTTGATCCCACCTTGACCAGAAACAGGATTTCAATCTTTGCAATGACTGCTAACGTGTCAAAGAATTCATTTTTAAATGTCTTGAATCAGAATCTGGAGGACAAGGTTCTAACTTTAAAAAATGTCCTGGTGTCAGTATCGACAAATCGCTTGGATCAGAACTCAATGTATAGAGTGGTCTGAAATTCAATACATCTTCAAGTTGAGTTATAAAGATAAATAATTCTTCGTACGTGAGAACTTGCACGCCGATAACTCTTGCAAAGTGTGTTTTGAATGATTCAACAGCTGCTTCAACTAAAACTGGAAAATGGCTGCCTGTATGGGGCTGAAATGACCAAACTTATTTTCTGTTATCTGCGGGATTTTCCATAATTTCGGTAATATATTTATTCGCACCAACAATTTTTTTTACCACAGTCACTAAAAATGTATGAATAGCGGCCTCAACTTACCATGAACCTACGTGAGCCTGCTAGACATGCTTCGGTTGTCAAGTCCGAAATGAGTTCCAAATATATGGCTTCGGTAACAAAGCAAATAAATGCGCAAGAATAAGATTTTACCGACTTCGGCCCGCGAATTTCTCCCAACGTGATGAAAAATGGTCCACAGAAATCAACAGCCACTACCAAAAAGGCTTTTACCTGCGAATTTCGGGTTGCGAGAGGTTTACTCATTGGGGGTTGTAGGCTTCACGGATTTAGGCGTCAACATCAGAAGAATGTGTCCCACTTTTCTAATGGTGCGACGCGGTGATAATATCTAGAAGTTTTGTAATAGAAGAAAATGCAAAGTCTGCAACCGGGAAGCAGGTGAACTTCATGAGTGCGTTCTATTATTGAATCAATGAGACTATTCAAACGCGGTGAAGGAGAGGGTGCTCTTTATCATATTCCAAAAGCGGGTTGAGTAGTCGTCCTCCCGCTCTCAACAAACCCCAATCATCCAAAAAAATTCTGAGTTTTCCCAAATACTTAGCATGCGGTTTATTATTTTTTAATACAGAAATTTCATCTTCGAAAACAAAGTACTGAGTGAATTTAACAGAATAAGTAAAGCATCGTTTAACTCAGTACTACAGTCCCAAATCCAAGCTGTGAGCGCCGTGGTGAGGGATGAATGACACCGGGGGGTCACGAACAAAGGAGCACATTTGCTTCGGGTTGGCGGGGGCCCCGCCTGGTCTGCCTTCCAGATCGGTGGTGGTCGATGGCGCGTCTTGTCGTGGTGTTCGTCGCTCGGAAGCGAACGGGCTCCACGGTGTCGCAAACGGAGCCTCCGAGAAACAGGGCGAAGTCTCGGAGTAAGCAGCCTTATCCCTGTGCAGATGGCACCACAGGGCTGGACCATACCCTTTGCCTCATACTCGTGGAAACCATATGAACCGCAAGAAGCCAAAACACCGAGAAGGAAATAGGGCAACTCCTGGCCTATTCGGCGGACAAACAAATACATGGTGGGGATAAGAGCCATCTATATTAACCCCAGCACTGCAAGGCTGCCACGGCAGTACTTCCAGGGGCTATGAAAGACTTCGAGGTGGCCCTTATTCAGGAACCATGGACCCGACAGGGTGAAATCAAAGGTCTGGGAGGGGTGAACGGAGAGCTAGTATACACAGGACCTCATCCCAGCCAACAACTTCTAACCATAATTCTTTCATTATCAATTCCGCAAATAGGGTGTCTGGTGATGAAAATCCAAGTGGGTCGAATATTCGACTGAGTTCAGATAATATATGTCGTTTAGTAAGCGGTGCCTCAAATAAATTAACAGAAAAGGAGAAGGCATCTAGAGGATGAGTCCATTTCAACCCTAAAACTTTAATAGTTGACCCATTTTCTTTATCCATATGCTTTATCATACGAATATATTTCAGGTAAATTCCTTAAAGAATCAACATTATCATTCGACCATTTCTTAAAAAAACCCACTTTCACAGAATCAAATCAATTGACGTTTTACTTCAAGTGATTCGTTCAAAGAATATATCCACTAATAACATCATCCAAATGTTGTGGGATGATAAAATTTGCGACTGTAATGGATAGTTTTCATCTTCAGCTAATTTCACCAAAGTGCGGAGGGAAAGCCAAAGGTAACTGGCTACCCCAAATGTCACAGTGTTCAAACGATAATTTCAATAATGCCAAAAAATACCTTTTTGTAATAGAGGGCCCTTCATCAACATGTAATTCGATGAAGGATAACACAAATTTACACGGTTTTGGAACCAAGCAGCTGAAAGCAGTTTTTAAGGTAACTTATAGCGCTGATTACGAATCGGCAGTTCGTTTTTTGCCTTCGGGTCAAGTTTCTTAGATAAAACTCATTACTTCATTTGGAAAAACATCAAAAATCAGAAATAAAGTTTAGTGGACCTGGGTCGTCTGTAAATTTTGGATCCATCTCACATATTATAAGAGACCAACAATAATCGCTCAGCATATACCGTCACTCCAAAAACCTTTGTAAGTTTTCTCGATAGTTCGTAAATCCTGGTGTAGTCGTTCTCTCTGCTCGTAGCTAGTTTTGCCTGAGTTTTTAGGGAATAAATCCAGATGGAAACGAAGAAAATGGATTTTCAACGACTTTCAAACAACTATTTTGCGGTAATTAAAAAAATATATGGAACAATTCACTCGTAGTCGTTACTCTTATTCTATTACGGATGAAGTTTCAAACAACGCTTTCCAATGATTCCCATGGTGCTGCTTCCGTGGCTTATAAATATTTGGTGAAGTTTTTGTCATTCATCAATCTTCTAATATCTGGTCCGACAAAAACACCATATTTGATTTGAAGGGCATTTTGGGAAAGAGCTTTAATCTCGGTAAAGATGGAAGTAACACATGTTGAATTGGCTCCGACACTGATTAAACTTCTGGATACTTCAAACTCTTACCATTTTTGGAATTTATATCGACCACGTTCGTGAGGCAAAAGTAACAGTCATCCGTGTGGTTTTGCGGTTCTTTGGCGATGAAAATGGAAAATAGATTATCTCGCACATCGACCATTTGTACAGATTGGTTCGACACCCGTTGCAGAACCATTTCGATACCCATGGCTTTTCTGTGTCACATATATTGAATCCGAAGTAGTAGAGATACGCATTTTTTATAAATTCAACTGTTATGATTTTGCCCTTTATAGGTACGATATATCTGCACTGATTTTACACGACATTCTTGGCATTTCCTCTAATTACTTTTCCATTTAGAACCATAAAAATAATTCGATGTAGCAAACACGGATAAGCTGTTAGTCGTTATGAGACCGCAATACTACCAACATCAGAAATCAGACCTGATGGCGGGAAAAAAGCTACGTATTTTGAATCAGGGCGCGAAAATACATAAATTACTTTCAACTTGTTGGGTCCAAAAATTTACCGAAATTTGTTAACCTGCGTTATTGAAACATTTTGTGCTTGCGTCGAAAACTATTCGAACTTTGGTTGTGGTACTATCTGGTTCAAAGATAGATAGATATATATCATTTATTTTGCCAAAGATTACGTTGTTGTAATATAGCAATATATGAATTAAACAAACAGATATGTTAATATAGGTACATATACGGATTAAAATCGCACATAAAAGTAATAAGTAATAAAAGTAATAAGTGATAGGTAGACACTGGGTAATATAAAAGACAAACAGAATAATTAAAATACTCAGACAAATGGTAAAAACACTTATCTATTATAAATTCCTGGAGAGTTTTCCTGAACACAGTTAGGCTCTCAATATTTTTAATTATTTCTGGCAACTTATTGAAAATACGCAACCCTATATATTCGGGCGAGTTATAAGTTTACACATTTTTGCAAATGGCACACCGAAGTTATATTTATTCCTGGTATTCATTGAATGGATATCTTTGTTCAGTTTGAAGCTGTTTTTGTTTCTAAGAAGGTATAAACACATTTCCATAATATATAATGAAGTGAGCGTTAGTATTCCAAACTCTATAAAAATGTTCCTGCGAGAATGAGTATATTTGAGACCAGCAAAACATCTGATGATGCGTTTTCGACAAATTAACATCTTCTGCTAGGGTGGAGTTACGCCAAAGACAAATACCGAATCTAATGCGGGAGTCTACTTGTGCATAATATTAATTCATCATCTGTCCTCTTATTGAAACACATTTAACATTTTTGAAAAGGTGATATCTTGAATTCAGTTTGGAAATCAATGTTTCACAGTGTGGTTTCCAATTAAGAGTTGGATCAATCTTGATTCCTAAAAAAATGACCGCCTCTACATTGTCTCGAACCATACAGTTGTTGATGCATATATTAAGTGGTTCACATACTTTTTGTCGGTTATGAAATGTCGCTAATTGAGTTTTTTTTTAAAAAGTATGTTCTAATAAATTTGTAGCTGTTGTACTGATGTTTGTTGCTGATGGATTTGAGATGATTAGAGATAAGTCATCTACATACATTGTAAAAAACGGATTTTTCAGAAAAAAATCAAGGCTTTTCACATACATTAAGATAAGACAGGGTCCCAGCACCGAGCTTTGTGGTACACCAGACTCCACTGAAGAATACTCTCAGATATATTTTTTTTATTTCAGTTAGATCTATATGCTGTATTTGAACGATTTGTTTTCTATACTTCAAAAAAGATTATATCCAGCTTAGAGGCTGTCCTCTTATTCCAGAGTCATATAGATAGTAAAGTATCATGATTGACGCAGTCGAATGCCCTGATCAGATCACAAGAAATCCCAACAGGACACTCGGCTTCCTCAAATACATTTGAAAATTTGACTATGAAAAGAGTGAATTGCCGTATCAATAGATTTTCTTGCACGAAACCCATGTTGTTTTTCTGTTAATATATTAAATTTTACCAAGAAATTATAAAGTCGTGATATAAATGCGTATTCAAAAATTTTAGAAAGCGATAGAGGGACCGTTACTGGTCTATAGTTTTCAAGCAAAAATTTGCCCTTTTTTTGAATATTGGAATAATCTTACCCACTTTCAAACAGGAAGGAAACATGCCTGCAGTGAATGATAAATTCACCAAGTGAGTAAGTGGCTTTTTTACAGAGGATATGATCTTTTTCACTAAAAACATGGGTATATCATCAGACCCGGAATAACTTTCATTTTTCAATTTGTGTTTGAGAAGTGTTTCTAATTCATCGTCTCCATAAGGGGTAGAAAAAAGGAATCATATTGGAATACTCTGCAATCTAATACATGGGATTTTTTCTTGTTAGTCAAGCTTTCAATTATTGTTTTGGGAGCATCTGCAAAAAAACTGTTTGGAAGATGAAGCAATCAAATGAAGGTAACTTAATTTTTGATCATCAACTCTTATTGCTAGGTTACCTTCTTTTTTATTTTTATTTGATAATTATTCTATCACTTTTCATGCAGTTTTTGATAGATTGCTAGAATTGAATATTTTATTTTGGTAATATTATTTTTTTACCTTGGATATCAGATCAGCGTGTTTTTTTTAGAATCTCGATAAGCTGGTTCGAGAACAGGATATCTTTCGCATAGAAAGTTCAGGTGTTTAAGATCAGTACTTGATCTTCCGACCCCATCATTGACCCATTTTTTATTTGGTGTACGTTTACTATAATAATACTTTTCAGCGAGGTAAAGATTGAAATAATACAAAATAATTGTATAAAAATACTCAAAAGCTGAATTTAAGTCTTTGATATAATATAGAGGCTCCCAGTTCTCCTCTACTAATGCTTTTTCAAAACGCTCAACATTATCTGCAAAAGACAAGTATGCGGTATATAATAAGGGACTTTAGATAATTCGGAATTCGGAATTGTTTCCATATAGTTGTAGTTGATATACTTCTTAAAGATCTTGGAATATTCATCATATAAATTTTGATCGCGGATCAATTTCCTTTCGGAACTGTAAAAACGTCGAAGAGCAACATCTTCAGAATATCCGAAATTCAAGATGGCGGATTCTTCGAATGGGAAAGACACCATATATCTTTCGGTCTCTGTGCGAGTTATAGTATCTAGAAATAGTTGTTCACATTTTTTATCCTCTACAGAAATCGTCTGTTCAAACGGTATCTCTTCGATTTCCCAAAATTGCTTCAGTGCATTATTCAGTAGAGAAATTTCTACAATGTTTGAAAATGAATTGATTACTTTTTTATGTGTGGCACCAATTTTTCCAAATAAAATCTAACCAAATGTGGGTAAGTTTTCATTACCAACAATACGACCGTCCAAGAGGATTCTCTCAAATATTTCAGCGCCTAAAAGTAGATCAATCGGTGCGGGTTCGAAAAACTGTGGATCAGCCAAAGTCATATCTTTCATGTGACTCCAAGAAGATGAATCAGATTTGAAAGTAGGCATGTCTGAACAAATTTTATCAAGAATTATTGCTTTAAAAGAGTCGGGTGCGTCGGTTGAACTGTACAGCTAACTGTGCCGAGCGATGCATGAGTTGTCATATTTCCGAGCTCGTGTACTTCAACAGCTGATTCAGAAGGTTTCAGACCTAAACGATGGAGGAATCTCTTGGAAATAAAATTTGCTTGCGAACCACTATCAACCAACGCTCTGACTACCTGGAAATTAACACGAAAATTTAATATTCTCAATTTAAGGGTTGCCAATAAAACATTGTGTTGCGGTGGGAGATCTGCAATGAGTGCTGCGAAGCTGGTTTCAGAAATAGAAAATCGCGGAGTTTTTTCATTTCTAATATATGAATCGGACGAACCATCATTATTATCATTTAATGTTGAAGGTGAAGTACTTTGCGATTTGTCAAAATGTAGAGTTGAGTGGGTAACGATCTATTTTCACATCAGAATCATTCAAATTGAGCGACTGTTTTTGGTAACGCGTAGGTACTAATATTTTCAGTGAACTTTTTCCTTGTTTCTACAAAGAATTCGGATGTTCTATCATTCGACCTCAGGTAAACATAGAAAACACCTGAATAGTCAGTCGTTCGACAGGTAAACGAATACAGCAGTGAGAACCGACAATACATTGCTCATTGCTCTATGAAGTCTGATATAACTAAGTAAAAAAATTTGTCTAATTTGTATAGCAACCAAACCGGAGCAGAAAAAACCGGAAGGGTTCATTTGTGGTATGCCTGATATTGCGAAATATTGGGAATTAGTGTGGATGTGGTAGGGCCTTTACCAAGGAGTAATCATGGTTACAAATACATATCTGTTTCCGATTATTTCAGTAAGTTTCCTTTCTCCTTTCCGATGAGGGCTGCCACTTCGGCAAACATTGTTGAAATTATAGAGGAACATATTTTTATATTAGTTGGGGTTCCGAGGCTCATTATATGTGACAATGAAGAAGCTTCTGTTAATAGGGACTAAAAAAATTTTGCCAAGGAAATTCAATCTGAAGCTTTCACACACATCAGGATCCTATCACCCTCAAGCTGTCGCGTTAAAATGAATGCATAGAGTTATGAAAACAATGATATCAGCACATGTTCAAGAAAATCATAGGGAATACGATATTAATTTACAAAAATTTGCATGTGCAATTAGAACTTCAAAACACGAGGTTACATCATTCACACCATATTTCATAAATTTTGGCCGCGAAATCACCTTGAGTGGTTCAGCGAACGTTGAAGAGAATAATCACCAAAGTGGTGTTATGGTAACTCAAGACCCAAATATTCTAATTTAACGATCTTCGGGCTTTAAAACCATGTATGGGAAAGTTCGAGAAAAACTAAATAAAGCCTACGAGCAGAGCAAAAGAACCTATGATTTGTGGCATAGAAATTCCGCATTATCTGACGCAACAAAGTATTTTTCTACAAAATTGGCCTTGTACGATAATTAGAAAATTATCGCCCTGGACGTACGTGCTGAAGAATGATGAACGACTAAGTCATTTAAAAAAAAAAATTGAAAATATGTTCTATCATTCGACCTTAGGTGAACGTAGAAAATACCTGACAAGTCAGTCGTTCATTATGTTAGTGTGATGAAAAAGGATGACCAATCTCCTATTAATGGAAGAGCTAGCGGTCGATCCGAGTAACTTGTTGAGCACAAGGCTGAAAATTTGTGAATAAATGTTTTTGTAATATTTACTCAAGAGAATGATGACCAGGCAGGTGTCCCGCGGTTGCGTCATCATCCCCTAAATTATTAAATTTGTAGAAAAATAGTGAAATTAATTTGCTTTTACAAAGGTAAAATTTCAATATGTCTCACTTTACAAATGTCTTAGTTCAAATAAAAAAAGTCAGGCGATTTTATGGGTTTCAAGTTCGCGCCAGCCCATGGTGAAGTTGTTATGGGGACATCGATTCGTAACTTGGTTTTACAAGGCTGAAATTTCAAGGGGATATTTTAAGCATCTATGTTGAGGCCATGCGAATCTGGCGGATGCAAGTAGCCGCCATATGAGTTTATAATAGTCGAAGCTCCTGATAAAAGTGCGAGAGCAATAGGCTTATAGGCCAACCAATAGAGGTTTTTTTTCCACTTAAATAAAGACGCAAATAGCTTATACTATCTTTTGGAAGATAGTTCGTAGATGAAAACCCCGGTGTCGGCCCCAGCAAAATTGCTATGTGGATTTCTTTAACTGGAAATATTTAAAAAAATGCCCATTTTTTTGTATTTTTACAAATATCTCAAAAAGTTTCGAAGGAATCGTTTCATACTCAATGAAACTTTTGTAGAGAATTCAAAAACGTATAAAATGTTCGTTGGTGCGACCAGATCGGTGCATTTTCCACTGAGAAAATACGGGAAAACATCTAAAAAGAGACAATTTTTAAAAAATTCATAATTTGTGTAAATTCTAAACTGGACAAACAATCTTGCGAAAAATGATAGATAATAACATGTTGTGCAACTGTACACAATAGGGTTTCTGTCCGATTCGTAGTTTTTGCACAATCGCGTTATAAACAATTCAAGGGGTTATCTTGCAAAATGCGCCGATTTGAGAGAAATCGTCGTATTCAAATTACGTTAACGGCATCTGGTAGTAGGGATCAATATCTACAATTTGTATATTTTGAATTTTCATCGGAGAGGTGGAAAATTGCAATGTTGAAAGTTGCTCCAAACGCTTGATACACTCTCCTCCGCTGGCTCGTTCCATCAGTACCGCTTCTCGACTTTGCCTCGAGCACAACTTTCAGTGATATTGTCAACACATTTCCCACCTCTCAGGTGGAAATCAAAAATATAATATTGATCTCTACTTTCAGATGCCGTTTACAGACTTTGAATACGACAATTTCCCTTAAATCGGCGCATTTTGCAAGATGAGCCCTTAAATTGTTTATAACCCGATTGTGCAAAAACTACACATCGGACATTTCTTGTTGAAAAAAATCCGACACCGAAGTTTTCATATACGAACTATCTTTCAAAAGGTAGTATTGGCTATTTGCGTCTTCATTCAAGTAGGAGAACAGCCTCTATATAAGTATAAGAAAGAGAGGTTGAGTAATAAGAGAATATATAAATGATTATTTAAAAAAAAAAAAAATAAAAATAAAATGTTATTATTTTTATCACAATATATATATATATATATATATATATATATAAATAATATGTGATGAAAATATATAATTCGTCGTTAGGTATCAATTCATCTTCAGAATAAGAACAATTATTGTCGATTGCTCCCTCATTCTCTGTTACAAAAAAACATAAATTTTGATTGATGAAAACATCTATAAAAAAGAAGCAAATATCATACATAAAACAAAAATTATTTACTGTAGCTAGTGTCATCAAAGTGATTCAGTTGTACTAAAGCATCATTAATGGATGCTGGCACAGTGTTACCCTCACACCATTTCTATCGCCCAACGTTGTTGGCTGTCTAAGGTGGGTATTACTCCATACACCAACGATTTATTGTGTACGTAGAATATATTGATTCAAATATTTTTCCTGAAATGGTTCATTCATATTTTTTTGTTTGCAGGTTATAATGAATTAATCTTATCTTACTTCGTTAATATTAACGGCTTTGTTTCCATAAATTTCACAAATAAAAATTCCAATAATTTTAGAAATTTTTCTTAACATTTTTTTTTTTAGAATTTCAAAAGGTCGTTTTTCCCTCTCTTGAAAAATGACAGATTATAGTCGCAACCTGTTAGTGCGTGAAATGCTGGTGAACTCAATGATAAAGATGGTCCAAGTTCAGCATAAAGCTCGCTTACGTATATCCAACAAGATTTGAGAACACTATTTCAGATATATATATATATATATATATATAAATATATATATATATATATATATATATATATATATATATATATATATATATATATATATATATATATATATATATATATATATATATATATTATAATTATTACATTATATAAATATATTTTATGATTCATAATATATATCATTAGGTAGGTTCATAGTTGTAAGATATATTCACCTTGTAATGGTATTTCCAAATATTTACTCATTACTGATAAAAAAAAAATAATATTTAACGTGATATCCTTCGGCATCATTGATATTTTCTGGCGGAACCACAATTTTAGGTTATGAAATTTTCCGATCTTCAAAATTTCATTTCTCTTTGTCAAGGTCTTTGGTGTGAATTTTATTATTTTTTCGCAGGTATCAAGTCCACAAATGTCACAAATAGTGCTATTCGTTTCCATGGTTGACACCAGTACTGAATTAAATATGTACATACAAACTATCGGGTTTTCGAAAAAGTGTTGTAAATTAATTAAAACGGTCTGCACTCTGCACTACTCTGCTTTATAACTGGCAGATCTCAATGGAATGTTTAAGTACATGGCCGACTTATATCTGCGTACACAAACAGTTCAATAGGATTTCACTCGTCTACTGTATAGCTTATGCGATTATTATGTTCATTGTCGCTAGCCCTAAGTGCATTTTATATTCAGTGAAAGAACTTTTAGGAGTGTGGAACCGATTATATATGTGTCGATGCCTGAAAGTTCGCGTAGATCATTCAGGCCAACGTATCTATCGCTGTTTGTGATTATACGAGAAAGTAAGTTTTGTATACAAGCAAATAATGTCCACGCACAATAGATGTACTCAC
Organism: Gonioctena quinquepunctata; assembly: GCA_018342105.1. Taxonomy (NCBI): domain Eukaryota; kingdom Metazoa; phylum Arthropoda; class Insecta; order Coleoptera; family Chrysomelidae; genus Gonioctena; species Gonioctena quinquepunctata. The sequence continues at coordinate 26,029 of JAFIRS010003414.1, forward strand.
CCTCTCTTTCTTATACATATACCCATTTGAGCCTGTTGCGCTCACACTTCCATCAAGAGCTTCGGCTATTGTACACTCATCTGGCGGCTACTTGCAACCGCCAAAATCGCCTGGCTCTCGATTTTTTTTTTAAAATAGTTGAAAAAATACTCCCTTGAAAGTTCATCATTGTAAAAGCAAGTTACAAATCGATATCCCCATAACAACTTCACCACGGGCTGCCGTGAACTTGAAACCCATATAAACGCCTGGCTTTTTTTATTTAAACTAAGATATATGTAAAGTGAAACATATTGAAATTTCAGCTTTGTAAAAGCAAATTAATTTTACTACTTTTATAACAAATTTAATAATTTAGGGGATGATGACGCAACCACGGGATACCTGCCAGTTCATCATTATATTGAGTAACTAACACTAAAACATTGATTTACAAATTCTTAGCATTGTACTTTTCAAGTTTGTCGGATCTACCGCTAGCTCTGAGACTATTAAGAGAGTTCCATTTCACATTTTTAGAAACCGAATCATTAGCAAAAGGTTTCAGGCGAGAGCACAGCGGTGTCTACTTTCATTTAAAAAATACGTTAATTTCATTATATACAGGGTTATTCATTGGGAAATGCCCATACAGTAAGGGTAGATGGGGAGACCGAGTTGCTCCCAAATATCCTATAATTTATGGGTATATCGTTCCCTATAACCAAGATACAGGGTGATTTATTAATTTTCCCCATTTTTTCAATTAATCATAATTTATGAACCACCCCATATATTTCTGTAATATTTGCTTCGTATGTTCTCTGTCCATAGTGGTGTCGATTGACATAATAAAAAAAGTCTTATTCCAGGTCCGGCCTTAAAAAAATAATAAGTAGGTTTCGAGTCGCAACAACACCCTGTATATCAATATTTTTAAATGTTATTTAAAAATTTTGAAATAGCAGCAAAAAATAAGTTAGACTAAATGTATTTAGTGTTTCCGCATACAACCTTTTTACTTATTAACTTGAGTCAAATCTAGATGTTTCGATAATGAGTTGGCACAAAATTTTAAAAAAATCCCCAAATGGAACTTTTCCAGCTTAAATCCATAAAATCATCAACTGTTTCTTAATATCCTGATTTCTGGATCCCAACCTTATTGAAAAATGTGAGGACATGTCCGTATTTGGGACAAATTATTATTATCCATTACTAACTTTCAAACACCCTGTATGCGTGAAAAAACTATCATCACATTTGTTCATTGCGCTACATTTAAATAAAAATTATTAAAAAGAGGAAAAATGCCCATTCCGAAAAATAACGTTGCAACAAATTTATCAAGTTGAACGAAAAAAATCAGACAAAAAAATATGAACAACATAACTCATAACAGTTGTTCAAAGTGGCCTTCATTTTGCTCAATACATTTCCGTGCTCTTGAAGTAAGATTGACTTTCTAATCATAGCTTGGTCATTTCTCAGTTCGTCGCATGCTTCCTCAATTCTCCGTAGAAGGTCATCTCTAGTCTTTGAATAAACTTTTGATTTCAAATAACTCCAAACATGGTAATCGAGCGGATCGAAATCAGGCCCCCTTACAGGCCAGTTGTGAGGTCCTCATCTGCCTAGCCAATGACTTGGGAAGTTGTCATTTGAAAACTCTCTCACTTTCACCCTGAAATGAGGTGAAGCTCCATCATGTTGAAAGGACATGCCTCCAAATCAAGTCCTGCATCGTCTAGCAATATGGGTAAAATATTGAATATTGAAAAATCCACGATTAAAAGAAGTGAATGCGATGTCTCTCCTGCGTCAATGTTACGAATGATTTCTGGTGAGTACTCTCTTTTGGAAAACATTATTCTTTGCCTCATTCATCTTTATGAGTTCTTAATTAAGACTGGAATAGAAAATCAAATAACTATCTGAATGAAAATGCAAATTTTCAATTTCAGATTTTTTCTTTTGAGTTAGGGTCTTTTCAGAATATCTATCAGATGTAGTTCAATGTCCAGCGTGGCTTTAGCCGGGGAAGTAGTTGTTTTCTATTAGACATTCACAAAAAATAACTTCTTTTAATCGTGGATTTTTCAATTCACAGAAAAATCTTTCTATCAATATTTAATTGAGAATGTTTCCCTTTTCAACATAAATACCCCACAAGAGGTTATCTTGACGATGGAAGATAGTGACTGAAGTTTATCTTTCAGTAGCAGATGATTCCACATCTGATTTTATGAACATCATGTTTATATTTTCAACAAATCGTAACTAAACACATTAGAAAAAGTCCTGTCACTAGGTAATCGCCGGCCAGGAAATGGCCGTGCATATTCTCTTTGGGCAGCTTTCCCATTACCATCACAAAATCCATAGACATACAACATGTCTGCATATTCATGATTATCACATTTGTATGGCATTTTGAGTAAGCATTAACTGTTATCAACAAATAACGTAACAACACAAGTACAAACAACTCAACTACATCAACTAACGTCAAAATTGTACTCTGACATCCGCCAACTTGACAATTACAACAATTTGGGATATCAAACCTAAAGTGTATTATTCACCAAATTAAACAATACGTACAGACTGCTTGATTTTATTATTATTATCAAGAATGCATCAGAAGAGTTGCGAAATGATCATGCTCTAGCTAAAAAAATAATTAGACGCGGATAAAGAAATGTTTTTTTTATTTTCTGTTATGATTGACCATCACGTTGTAGATTTGTTGCAACGTTATTTCTGTTCAAAATAAAGTTATGCTTTACAGGGTGTTTGAAAGTTAGTCATTGATAATAATAATTTGTCCCAAATACGGACATGTCCTCTCGTTTCTCAATAAAGTTGGGATCCAGAAAATAGGAGAATAAAAAATAGTTGATGATTTTATGGATTGAAGCTGGAAAAGTACCATTGGGGGAAAAAAATTAATTTTGTGCCACCTTATTATCGAAACATCTAGATTTGACTCAAGTTAATAAGTAAAAAGGTTGTATGCGGAAACACCAAATACATTTAGTCTTACTTATTTTTTTCTGTTCTTTCCAAATTTGTAAATAAAATTTTAAAATATTGATATACAGGGTGTTGTTTCGATTCGAAACCTACTTACTATTTTTCTTAAGGCTGGACCTGGAATAGGACTTTTTTTATTATGTTAATCGATGCCACTGTGGACAGAGAACGTACGAACCAAATATTACAGAAATATATGGGGTGGTTCATAAGTTATGATTAATTGAAAAAATGGGAAAAAATTAATAAATCGCCCTGTATCTTGGTTATGAAGAACGGTAAACCCATAAAATATAGGTTATTCAGGAGCCTCCATCTGCCCTTACTGTATGCGCATTTTCCAATGAATAACCCTGTATAACCCAAGTGTGGGGATTCAATCTCTGTGTTCTTTTTCTGTGATTATCAAGATTATTTCATATCTGTCTCTCCACTTCAAGAGAGATTATAAGCTGAAATCAGACTCTGAGGCCACCCGCTATCCAAGGTATGAATCAATTATCATTTATCTCGGATCCTGGAATTATTCTTCTCCTTTTCATTTATTAGGCCTTTTCAATCCGTAATTGGGTACTCTCTCGGGAATTCTGCCCGAGGAGGAATCTTTACCGAACCCGAGTCCACATAATTAGAGAACCACCCTCAGTGCTGGCAGTTCATAGGGTTGCAGGGATTTGGATGAGTACACATTTTATTATAACTTGCCTATTGCCCTCAACCACCGATTTTGAAACCATATAGGAAGATACGTGTCAACCGCTCAGGTTTTGGTTTGTAGAACTGTCACAACCCTTAGTACATACTGGGCTTAGATTTTTATCCGTTTTGTAAATGAAACGTTCTGGTCAATATAAACTCTTCTCACTCTCCATTCTAATAACCATTGCACAAGAACCTCCCCTTCTCCACTGAGCTATCCAGTGTTCTGCCCTATTTTTTCATACTAGCTGACAGGCACTATACATTTTTGATACAATTTATTATTAGAACACATCAGAAATAACTATACTTGCTTCAACTCTCAAAATTGGCAGTTGAAGAACATTTTGACTTGGAATGAGTATGACTTAAATGAATTGTGCACCAACGGTTTTTTTAACAATATGATATTTTCCTCTGGAAGATTTGCCCAGGAGTGACGGACATTTCAAGGCATGTTCAGATTTACAGAAGGGGCATGTTAGGAGTCATACAATTATTATTATTTGTTTTAGCGTTTCTACCGATAGAATTGAATGGAAGTGATTGAAATGCATTACATTGATTTGTTAAATAATTTACCATGTCATTGAAACTAGGATTGGTAATGGATTTCGAATTGAGTTCTATTTCATAGAACTACACTAGTAGAGTCGAGTCTTTTCAAAAGCATATCACAAAGGATGAAATGAAATAACATTGACCAACAGGAAAGGGCAAATTGAGGAGTGTGGCAACGGTTTTCAACTGATATGCGCGGACTACATTCAATTTCGCTCCAATGAGCATTTGCTAAAAGGTGCGGGTTTGAATATCTTCCCATAATTGCATTAGAAGCTACTAAATAATTGACTATTTCTTCGCCCACACATGCGCATAGTGGAAATCATTTCATGAACGAGTATAAAGAATATGTGAGAAAATCAAAAGAGAATATACATAATGAAAAATAAAGTAATTTTCAATGATACTTGCATAAACATAAAATAGGTGGGGATTGAAAGAAACTTCAACATTTTCCCCACCTTTTGTTGAATTCTTTCAACAAAACCAATTGTAGGGAAGGAAAAACCTTTTAATAATTGGTCTCTTATATGTGTCACCACTAGTTTCCACTGTAGCAACACGAGCTACTTTGTCTAATCCAGGGTAAAACTCTACAACTCTGGCCATATGCCACTGTAAAGGCGGTGAATTGTTCTGCTTTATAATAACTAAATGGGCAACCTTCAAAGGATGTTCGGGATCATTCCATTTGTGTTTCTGCTGCAAATTAGTTAAATATTCTTGATGCCACCTTGAGCAGAAACAGGATTTCAACCTTCGCAATAACTGCCAACGTGTCAAAGAATTCAGTTTTGAATTACTTGACACGTAAAAAAAATATCCTGGAGTCAAATCGCTTGGATCAGAACGCAATGGGTAAAGCGGTCTGGAATTCAATACAACCTCAATTTGAATTATAAAGGTATATAATTCTTCTCACGAGAGAATTTGCACGCCGATAACTCTAGCATTAAGTGCGTTTTGAATGATTTAATACCTGCTTCAACTAAAACTGAAAGATGGCCGCCTTCTTGTTAGTCGTCATTTCTTAAAATAATTTGTGAAAATTTTTGTCGATTCTTTCTTAATGATGCCTTGTGTGATGAAAAGATGCATCAATCAGATGCTGAATAAATATTTTTATCCCATTATAAGGCAAAAATACTTCATAAAATGCAGAACTGTACATTTTAATATTTGTTCTCTATTCACTTTTGCACTTGAACAAAATTCAGTTTCTTGTAGAAAATGATTCAGGTGCTAATTACATTTTAACAAATTCAAGAATGACTGTTTTTTACATTTATTTATTCCAGGATCTGAAATGCTGCAATGCATCGATTGTGGACGATCATATAGGAGTGCTGAGTCTCTGAAATATCATCGGAGGATGGAATGCGGCAAAGAGAAAAAATATAGATGCAGGTTTTGTGAATATTCTTCGAAACGGCCTTTCGATATAAAGAAACACTGCTACATGAAACATCCACTGCATACCATAACTAAGGATAATTATTATATAATAAATAAACCGAGCATTTGAATGGCCATCATTAAACATTTTTAATGTGGTCCATTTTTAGTTATTTGAAAAGTATAGTAACTTGGAAAAATGTACTTGATTCATCAGGAAGAGGCGAGTAGTCACAAAACGAATCTCCGATAATATGAAGGGTTACACATACACAGTGTTTTGAGTGAATTAAGGAAACATAAATAGTTCGTTAAATAAAGCAGTTTATATCGAAAATACAAAATTACCCTTCGAATTGTTTGACTTTTTACGAAAATATTGTTGTAGTACATTTGTTATAAATTCCAGTTTGCCTTCTCTGAATATTATGGTTGAGGTATCATTTAATTCGGAATGGCATCTAAAAACTTAAAAAAAATGAAGTGGCGCTCAAAAAAACTGCAAAAGTTATAACCTCGCGTCGACTTCGTGTATATTATGTATATTTTTTGCCCATCCATGTGACGTGCAAGTTGGCTTCCGATACATTTGGCAACATTGTTTATCCCATTCGAAAGGAGGAATAATGATTCAGAAATTCGTTCTACACGTGAATGCAGACCAGGGTGAGCTTCAGTCGTTCACAGAAAATTGGAAAATTGAGTTAGAAAACTTACGTTCATGATTTGTTAGCATCTTATATTTATTTTATATCATTCCACCATTATTTTCGTATTCCTCTCAATCTAATGATAACCTCTAACGAATCAATCTTGTATAGGGATCATCTTGAATAAATATTTTATAATTTTTTATATAAATAACGTATTTGGGTGCGATGTAACTTCGTCTCGACTACGAAAAATATTGAAATGTATGGCGGGGGTGGGTTCGAGTTATTATTCTTGGCCTATTGAATCATTATAGAAAAATGATTTTTATTTGTTTTTCCGTGGTTTCCGGAATTGGAAGAAGTTCAGAATGTGGTAAATGATTTTCACTCAACTGGGTTCACAAAAGCATAATACGTGTTTCGCTATACAATAGCTTCTTCAGGTGAAGATAATACTAACTCAACAATCACGATGTATCATTTTGAATAATCATGGCAGATTGTGGAAGGTATATGAATCTAATCAGGAATATTGAGGATATTGAGGATAAGCCAATAGCTTATTGATAGGGCGAAGTCTAAGTAGAACGGGGATTATATTGATTACCTGTTTAATCTTCAGTAAAACAAATTCATCAAAAGAGGCTTATTCCAAGTTGATCTGGTCACTAAGCAAATATTGCGACATTTTGCATTTCTCAATTCATAAACTTTCTAGAAGGTAGAGTTCAAAACCTTTGTTTTCCATATGTAATATTTTGGAAATTAACGAAACAACGTTTTTCAGTCAAGATGTTGCAAAAGTTGACGAAACAGTTTATATGTTCTGATTATCGTTTTTCAAATGTTCTACTTGTTTGGCCCATGAACAAACTAGCACAGGAGCCACAAGTTAATTTATATACTCCAGATCTTATCAGATTTCTCAGTTTTATCTCAATTGTTCTTAATAAATTTACTTAAATTATTTTCTGTTTTGAATGCAATATTTATGTTGTTTTTTTGCAATAGGAAGTTTTTCGGTAGGATGTCCTAAATATGTAATATTTTTGAAATTATATTATTTTTGTTTTGAGTAGGAAATTCTTCCTTTATAACGTTTTGTCTTGAGAGAGTATTATTTAGCAGGTTTGAACTATTTGCAAATGCTGTTCCAACATTAAATCTTCCTGGTGAGTGAAAAACTTATTCAGGAAACTTGAGTGAATCAGATTATTCAGGTATGAGTTCTTAAATTATATTGTGTGATACTCCATCAACATCCACCAAATCGATTTCAAGCAAATGCGACAAGTCTTCAAATAGTTCTACTCGACCGTACGAACCTGATTTAGTTATTGAGATTCCAGAACTGAATAACAAGTATATATATATATATATATATATATATATATATATATATAAAAATATATATATATATATAAAATATATATATATATATATATATATATATATATATACATAGTGGGCCATTGCAAAACGAAACAGCGGCTTTGTAGGTCGGCAGAACCGAATTATATAAAAACGCTCGGACACGTCCACTACATTTTCGAGGTCGACATTCCATCCCTCGGAGCTGTGACCGCCACCTCTAAATTTTTAAATAGCAACATATGGCAAGTGATACCTCATTTGAAAATTATTTTCCTTCCTTATATCAAACAACAGAAATAAATCAATTATATCGAATCGTTTTCGAGATATAAGAACTTGAAGTTGGGAAATCACTTTTTATTCACTCAATCAATAAAAATAACATCTAATAATGCAACTGTTTAAAGATAATTATCATTGTCAAGAATTAAATGATCTAACTGTTTACCAACAAATAACATGCATTTTCGTTTCAAATTTTTATTTCATCCTCATAAAAAAATTTAAGGTTCTTAGGAATCAATAAAAAGACGTTTTCTCGAATTCTACTCAAATGCGATTACAACAAAAACATGTATGGGATACATTTTTTCGCCAAATCGTAGTGGACGTCTATCAGTGTCCAACTGATCTTTGATTGAACGACATTAGAGTGGATTACTTGACTTAAGCTGCTGAATATCTTTCCGCAATAACGGTGTATACGATCGCGGAAAGAGTTGAAATAATAACATTGTTTTTAAGAATGATGAGGGCGGTTTAATGAAACGCATCCAGATGAACTTGTTGCTAGAAAATACGTTCTAGACTTAGTGCAAACATTTCGTCGAACTGGATCAGTAGCCTACAAGAAACGAGACCCAGAACATGAATTTCTGTTGAGAAATGAAGCTGTTGAAGTCGCACTTTCAGGACAAGTTCATGCAGACCCAACATTGAGCACAAGGAAATTGGCTAGTGTTACCAATATCAGTAGAACCAGTATCCGCCGAATCCTGAAACATCATAAATTCCACCCCTACAAAATACATTTGGTACACCAATTGAATAAAGATGATTTTGATAGGCGACAGGAATTTTGTGGAATTATGACTACGAGAATAGATGCTGATGAGAATTTCCTTTTCAACATCTGCTTTTCTGATGAGTCTACATTCTTTTTGAATTCGACTGTGAATCGTCATAATTGTCGTTATTGGTCAGATGCCAATCCACATATTTCCATACTCAAACTCCCCAAAAACTCAAGGTCTGGGCCGGTATTTTTCGGGACCGTTTGATTGGACCAGTATTTTTCGACGATAACCTGACAGAAGAAACTCATTTGGAATTATTGAATGTGTTTATCCACAATTAGTAGACATCATTGAAAATGACGATCGTTACCATGAAGACCACTTGATATTTCAACAAGACGGGGCACCTCCACATTATGCACAGCCTGTTAGGGCGTTTTTGGATAGATTGTTTCCTAGAAGTTGGATTGGAAAAAGAGGCTCTATAGAGTCGCCAGCCAGATCTCCAGATTTAACTCCACTCGACTTTTTCCTGTGGGATCACCTGAAAAACAAAATCCTTGCAACCGAACCGGAATCTCTGGAAGATTTACGAAAGAGAATTATTGAAGAGTGCCGTCGAATAACGCCGGAAATGCTACGAAATGTGAGGTCTCGTTTTGAACAGAACTTGTACTATTGTATGGAAATGGGTGGTGGACAGTTTGAACATATAGTTCATTGACAATTATAATTATTGTGACAGTTGCTTTATCAGATATTGTTTTCATTGATTGAGTGAAGAAAAAGTTATTTCCCAACTTCAAGATCTTATATCTCAAAAATGAATCGATATAATCAATTTATTTTCAATGTTTGATATTAAGAAGGAAAGTACCTTTTAATTGAGGTCACAGCTCCGAGGGATGGAATGTATTTCGGGTGAATTTCATCGCGAACGATGTCCCCCTGGAAAATGTAGTTGACGTGTCCGAGCGTTTTTATATAATTCTGCCGACCTACAGAGCCGCTGTTTCGTTTTCAATGGCCCACTCTGTATGTAATAATAACATATATAAGGATATTATGAGAATTATAACGGAGCAGTTGATTGCTCGAAGGTTTTACCACACCTAACCGATAAGCACATTTATGAAAATAAATTAAAAAAGATACTACCCAGATATTTAGCCAAAGGCTGGCTGCAACACTTCGTTTAGTAAGTCAACTCAGTGAGTGAATCATAATGAAAAGCTAATGGGTATATTCCGATTCATTTTTATTTTTTACCAAGTCGGTGGTATAGTTTCATTGAACGAAATTGTAAGTTTACATTATTATACCGTGCAGGGTACATATATGAGTATGGAATAAATTCATTATTTCGAAAACGTTTCATTTTTATAATAAACCTTTGAACAATCATATTATGAATATTCAGTCCATGAAATTGAGTGTACAATAAGTAGCAACATTAGTTTCGAATTCTTATCTTGCGACAAAAAAGAAGAGTTCATTAAATTAATCACAAAATTTAGTGTCAAAACGATTATACTTTCTTCAAGGCAAATCGAAATTAAATACAGGTTCGAATGAAATTAAACTACAAGCGAATAAAATTCGTTTGAACAGAATTGAGAAAAAGTATGTTAAACAACCTCAACATGTAATTGCACAAGCGTTTAGTGTTGAAATATCTTGAATAAAAGAACTGTAATGAAATTGTTTTTTTTTTGTAAATCCTTTCGCCATTCAATAAAAAACAGTAGTTGAGAATCTGATACTAAACAATCTTTTTTATTATTTTGAATTTCATGTGTGTTATTTAAACTTCACCCAATACTTGATATTTCGAGAACATTGTAGTCTTGACCATATCAAGTGTTGTTTGAGGTTCTAAACAACACGCTAAAACTTTCCAAAAATATTTAAATAAATTAAATTTCCCACCTTAATTCAAGATTTGAATTTCCCGCCTATATTCAAGGTTCTAATTTCCCACGTCACGATAGTACTGATACGAATCTTCAGATGGCGCTTGTTTTCATCTTTATTAGTTGGCATTGTCGTGAACCGTCTATGGGGTAAGTGGTCTGTGGCCTACACCAGACATTCAAGTCCAGACGTCGCAACGAAGATAAGTTGACTTTGCTATTTGGTAACATTATCTCAGTCAGGGTCAGTTGTGCGAAAGTTTCGCCATCCAACGCATAAAATCCAAACAATATAATATTATTTAATCTATTTCCGTTGTTTGATTCAAATAAATATTATTTTTGTGTTGAAACAAATTTTGATTCAATATGAGTTGAAGATTATTTCTATAGATGAGCATATACTCAAATCCAATGAATGTTAGCATTGTATTGAGAAATCCATTTTGTCACGGCAATATACTGATTCCATCAATCAAATACACCTGTGTTTTGGGAATTTTTTTAATTTAGTTGGGTCGAACCAATAAGAGTGACTAAATAAATGTGGTTGATTTAACAAATCCTTTTTTTCCGTGTATATATTGGGAGGATGATGTTATCTGCCGCTCGATAAAAATCGCCAGTGAGTTCTCATACAATATTCACACCCAGTATAGCCCTTCATCAACTTGGTAACAACATCTCAACCAAGTAAAATAGAGTATAAAGGGCCAATCCAATAGTATTTATTTTGAAATATTGTATAGTTACAGTTCACGCCTTAATATAGAAACTACAATTTACATAATATATACAATTTACAATATATACAGATCTTAATTTCTAGTAAGTGCGAGTTGACTTATGTGGTTGTTTCGGTCTCCTACATAGTGTTTATACCAAAGTTTGGGATTGTTTTCGTTTTGTATGTTGTTGTTTGAGTATTTTGTTTTCGATGTAGCTTTCCAGGAAAATTTACAAAGAACCTGGTGAAGGGGTTGAGTGTGTATGGTACATGAGTAATATTTGTGGTAATAGGTACTTGTAGTATTATTGTTTGAGGTTTTGTTTTGATTTGAGGGTGATTTGAGTAAGAGTTGAGTTTTTGCGAATTTCGGGTATTTTTTGAGTTAGCTTTGAGTTATATTTTGAGTTGGTTGTTTTGAGTTGGTTGATTTGAGTTGGTTGTTTTGTGTGTTGTTTTGTGTGCTTAGAGTATGAGTCTGTTTGTGTATTCAGTTTGTCGTTTCTGCCCCCAGCGACTTCCCCTCCGGGCCGGGCGATGGAAAAGGCGGCATTTGCCACCCCTCCCACACGTCCCGGGGAGCTATCGCCTGCAGCATCACGACAAGCTGTTGTAGGGTTTGACTATGCACCGTTAAGGTGTTCTGTATTTGTGTCATTATTTTTGTCTGGTTTGTTAATAAATTGATCAGATCTTTATGTAAGTCGGTTTGCATTCGGGTTTGGGCCAAGGTCTGCGGTGGGGGGCTCTCATCCTGGTTTCCCCTGGGATGGGTTTCCGCTTTTCTTGGCTCGTCATGTCTTCTAGGATATCTTTGCCATGAAGTTACGCTCCCACCCTGGCCTCCCATCAGGTGGGTGTGCGTCCTTGATTTTTCATTAGTTCTTGAATGTCCCTGTGTCCCTATGCCTTCTATGGACTGTTTTGGGCTTTTGGCTTCCTTCTTTGCTAACTTTTTTAAGTTTGCTTCACATTTTCTGTAGTTCTCCGGATGATTCAGCAAACAGTTTGTGCATGTCGCTGGAACATCCGGACTTTTTTTGCAGGTGGTGGTAAGGTGCTCTTTTGCATATTTGAGGCATTGGGGCGTCAGATTGCAGTTGAGGGCTGCGTGTCCCCAGCCCTGGCATCTTCTACATTGCGTCAGAGCGGTGTCCATTTTCCTGAGTTCCCATTCAATTATAGTGTTGTTCAATGTTTTACAACTTTTTTTAAGCATTGTTATTGTTGTTTCTCCGTTCGTGATTACGAGGTATAACGGTCTTGCCGTTTTCCTCATTCTATATACATTGTTTATTTCTAATGCGTGTTTCTCTTCAAGTCACTTGGTTATTTTGGCTGTTTGTGGTTCATTATCCAATCCTTCAGCCAAATGCTTGCTGTTTATCGGCTTCATGTGTAAGTATACATTCTTCTTTTAATAATTTTTTTTTTAAAATATGGATCAACGTGCTCTCCTGAGTGTATTTAATCGTTATTTTCCTTGTACATAGTTTACTCAGTTCTGTGTATATCTTATCTTCAATTATGAGTTTTACATCTGATATAATTGGTGGAATCACGGTCTGATGTTGATTTTGCGCCGGCTGCTCTGTTTGTTTCGGCGCTTTTTTGTATTTTTCCCTCGTCTGATTGTTTCACGCCTTTATTTGGCTTTGTCTTCAAGTATTGTTTTCCTTTTTGCCAGGTATTCCTCTGTGTAGTAGTCATCCTTTCCGTCAGATGATTTCTTTTCTATTCTCCGTTTTTCAATATTTTTCTCTCGAGGCTGCTTTCTTTGTTGTCTGACTCTTCTGATGAATCATCAGAACTAGCATGCTCTGTATTGCCGTCCATTTGTGGCCTTCGGGTTTTTGAAGCGGCCTTTTTTCCGACTTCTTTCGTTGATTGCTCGGATAGGCTTATGTTTGTTGTATCTTCCTCCTCGCTAATGTCTGTTTGTCCGTCCAGCTACCTAATTACAACTTCTAGGTACAGGCATGCGGGTGGCTTGCATACTTTTGCGACGAGTGATGGTGGGGGGTGAAGATTTCTTACCCGCCGATTCTTTTCTGATCTCCTTGAGTTTATTCTCAGCCTCTTGATATTTAGAAATATTCAGGTTGCTCTCATCATTTTCAGAGTTCAAAGATATGCATACTATCATCTTCCCAGTGAATTTCATCGTTCATGTTAAATTCGTTTTCTTTCCTATTTTCTCTTCTAACCATTTGATTTCTTCTTTCTCAAAGAGGTCAACTTGTTTATAGCGGAATCCCTTTCTATACCATTCCTTGAGATCTTCATACCTGGGCGTTGTATATATTTCAGAAAATAATTTCTGATATGCTTTTGTGTCCCAGGGTTAATAATAATAAGTTGCCTGAACATTTATTTTCTTCATCCCTGAGTTCCTTTTTCCAGGTTTTCCTTTGTGCTTGTATTTGCAGCATAGGTTGTCGCTCGATAAAAATCGCCAGTGAGTTTTCATAAATTATTCACACCCAGTATAGCCATTCATCAACTTGGTAACAACATCTCAACCAAGTGAAATGAAGTATGCAGGGCCGGTTCATGATAGATATAAAAGGATTGAACACGGCCTATTTGTAGTTGATTGATGAGTCACATTCCTAAATGAATTGTTATCATTATATGTTTCGACCACCACTGTCTTCATGTATATTTTTGCCGCACTGGAATAAAGCTATATGGGCTTAACGGAAAGTTTTCTGAATTTTAGCTCAATTTTCGTTTTGTCTCTTCTAAACGTGGAACTTGTTCGTCCCGTAAATTTATTTTGGTTTTCGTGTATCTACCATGTCTGCTTATATCAACTACATACCACTTGGAAAAACTACTTCTTGGTGAATATTCTCAATATTTTGAATTCACTGTAAACGTTTCAATACAATGATTTCTTTTCACTTTCTTTTTTCAAACATTTTCAACATATGTACAATCAATGTCACACAGAAGATGAATTTATTAAAATTTGAAACATCGGAAAGATAATATCAGTTTTTTTTTCGAAACAACTGACCTAAGTTCTAACAAGCTTCTTGATGAAATACATTGGATTATTACTGGGATTCAAATTGGCTTGATCGCTGTGTTTTTCACGGTTTTCATGGATTTTGTTTATAGCTTGTTTTGACTTTTATCCATATCAATGACTTTTGGTTGAAATTATCCAGAAATATGTGCGATTTTAATAAGGAAAATAATGATGAAGATATAGAAACTCAAGCTGCAGATGCGGCGAACAGTTTATTGCTGCAGAAATCGCGCCTAAAGTATATGGCGTTTAAAAGATGGAAACCATAAAAAATGTTATTGGAGTGTCTAAAAGGTACTGTTGGTCTACTTTTCTGTATAAATGGAAGAAAAGCAAATCATCTTTATGGTCTTTCTAAACCACCTCATCTAGTTCGTCCTTCCCAGAATCTTACGAGAACGGTATTCCTGCTATAAATAATCAAAATTGTAAGTTCAATATTTATAAAAATTTAAGCGCCAATCATGAATCACAGGATTATTATAGTTATCAGTCATATTAGGTAAATTAAAGTTTTGAAATAAATGACCTTGAGTGGGTAAAATCTACATATGAGTGGGTAAAATTGACATATGAGTGAGTAAAATTGACATCTGAGTGGGTATAAATTGTTTGATAGAATGAATACAGACATGTGTTCCTATTTCATTGAAACAGATCTGTGATATTTTCCCCAGAATTATAAGCAAATTTGCGTGATTATGTTTTTTTTCTTATTCAGAAATCACCAATTAGTGAAATGTGAATGTAACTAATAATCTTTTTTCAGAGCCCCAGTATGTATGTAAACAATGTGGAAAAATATATCTTCACAAATACACATTGAATAGACATTCAGTATATGAGTGTGGGAAGAAACCCGGATTCAAATGTACGAATTGTAGCAAACACTTCAAGAGAAGAGACAGCTTGCAGGCCCATATGATTTGTCACATGCAATATCCGTAATTGATTGCTATAATCTATTTACTTGGAAATATCAAGGAAAAGTCGAGAATGTGATGCTGGTGTCATCATGAAATCAATGTTTCATTTGTATTTGTCGTGCCCCTTCAGGGCTAAATTACATGTATATTTTTCTTCTGTCTACTGTAACATTTTGTTCGAAAAATATTTATTAAAATGTGTATTAATCCATATATTATTTTTTCCTATTCCTTTTAACAATTATTTTCTAATATAGTGCAAATACTTCTTTCAATAAATCTCCAACTGAAAAATATTAGTTTTCCCACGACTCTCAATGAAAGCATAGTCTATTTATATTATATTTGTTGAATAAATCAACCTAATTTCAAACTCCAAACCACGCCCTGTAGGTAATGAATCATGGATCACGGGATCTTACCATTCAATTATATTTTCAATCGCAGGAATGCGAGTTTGACAAACCCTATGAATTGTATTCACATAGAGAAACTAGAATCCAAGAGAAATATTGGTTTTGCATTTGAGGGATTTGGAAGACAAAGTTCCCCAAAATTAGTGGAGTTTGTAGAATAGGCTGAAAGTTGGGTTAAATTATCAGTAATGTCTTTCTGAGAGTCCTCATTAGCTGCTAAACATGAATTGAAAACTAAAATGGTTGTTAATCAAGTGATATTCTTGGAATGAATTGAAATAATTATACTTGATGAAAAATTATTTCCCGCCTCCAGAAATTATTTGGCAGAAGAAATTGGACTCGACTTTGAGCATTTTAAAAAACTAGCTAGTATCCGCAAATTCATTCGCGTAGGATTTGTATTATTTTTGATGTTTTTCTCTATATTGGTTCATCCAGCTAATGCCTGTGGCTTCCCGTTATCCCGCTATCCCGTTTCCCGTTACTCCGTCATCCCGTCATCCCTTCATTCATTTATCCCGCTATTCCGTTATTTCGTCATTCCATTTCCCATGATCCCATTACCCCGTTATCTCGTTTGGGTGGCATAATTGATTTGACAACGAAAGTTATATGTGACGACTATTACTATTTCTCTAACCCTTGTTTACCCCTATAGGGGTTGAATTTCTAAAACCACCGGAACACGCATTTCTTCATTTGTTACGAAGACCTAAAATAATTTTTTTATGACTTTAACCTGAAAACTAACGGACAAATTTACACCCCCCATTTCACCCCTTGGGGTTGAATTTCTAAAAACAATAAAACACATATTACTTTAAAAGGTGGAAATAGTCTATATTACTCAAAGTGGAGTGGGTAGACAAATATGATCAATGGGGGTAACTCCAAGACAATCTCCAGAAAACAAGTTCTATTAGTTACTTTATTTCCAAAGTGTATGAATTTCGGAAGTCAAAACTCATCAGTACGAATACAGAGAATCTACAAAAATGTTAAAGTTAGAAAATTATAATGAAAGGAGACGTGAAAAAACAAACTCACTTAACAAATGGTCACTATAAATAAAATAACAAACACATGAACAAAATACAAATTTCGTCATCTACATTTTACATATATGTTATTATTATTATTATTATTTTGTCTATAACGATGAGAATTAAAAAAGTAACGAAAGCCATCTTATTCATACGAGGCATAGTGATAAACTTGCTTGCTTTTTGCTTGTTGAGATGAAGGAATTTTCAGAGAATTAAATTTATCCTATAAATCAGATCAGTGTGTGGCGCTGTGATAAAGAGAAATATTACTACTAGAGATTCGTTTCTGAATAAGGAGGCAGATTGAGTTAATGATCGATAGATGTAATATGATCTCATAGTGAGGAGTATTTGACTAACGATGAAACATTTGTTGGACTGGTATACGTTTTTATGGGGGACAGAGATGTTAGAAAGTTCATCAGGAGTTAAATGATTTAATTCGAATCGAATTCCAGTTGGCCGTTGACACAAATCGAAGTTGAAGACTTTTTTCCTCGTATATCTCCAAAATTTCCAGAATGTTTAATCTGGTACTTTTTGGGCAGTAATGATTGGCGAATTCGCCAATCACCTCCTACTTCGGGACAACAAATTTTGATATGAGAAACATGTAGACTTTCTCATTACTGCCCAGAAAGTACCAGATTCAACCTTCTGGAAATTTTGGAGATTTCAGGGAAAAACATATTTTGATTTGTGTCAATGACCAACTGGAATTATTTAAATAATTTTTTTCAATTCCTACATTTCGTTTAACTCCTGATAAATTTTCGAACATGTCTGTCCCTGAAAAAAACTTATACCAATCCAATGAATTTTTCATCGTTATTCAAATAAGTTCTTTACTGGAAGATCATATTACATCTATCGACCATTAACTCAACCTGTCTTCTTATTCAGAAATGAATCTCTAGTAATCCTTCTCCTTTTCACAACGCCACACACCGATCTAATTTATAGGATCAGTTTCGTTCTCTGAAGATTCCTTTATCTCCACAAGCAAAAAGCACGACATTGGCTTCTTCAACAATTATTGATAGTCAGTCTATCACTATGCCTCTTATGAATACGATGGCTTTTGTTAACTTTTCATTATTCTCATCGTTATAGACAAAATAATAATAATGTAAAGTGTAGATGACGAAATTTGTCTTTCGTTCATGTGTTTGTTATTTTATTCATAGTGACCAATTGTTAAGTTAGTGTGTTTTTTTCAAGTCTCCTCGGAGCTTCCTAAAACGTGTATGTTTCGCAGACGAATGCACGGTTTTTCTTAATGGAAAATTCAACAAACAGAAATCCGATACTGGAGCGATACTAATCCGCATATTTTGAGAGAGGGACATACCCAGTTTCCTAAAAAGGTGAATGTTTGGGCGGGGATTTTGGGCAATCGCGTTGTTGGACCGATTTTCATGAGAGGCCATCTTACAGGAGTTCTTTACAGAAACCTTTTAGAAACTGAAATTGAACCTCGAATAAGACACATTGTAATAAACAATCAGGAAGAGTTTGAAATCAGTTTTCAGAATGATGGGGCACCTTCCTATTTCGATCGCATGGCTAGAGAGTTCCTCGATACAAACTTTCCTTGGCGATGGATGGGTCGCAGGGGAAGTACAGAATGGCCACCAAGATCTCCGGATCTTACACCTCTAGATTTTTCCTTTGGGGGTATCTGAAGTCAAAAATCTACGCCACTGAATGCCAAACAATAGAAGAGTTGGAACGCAGAATAATAGATACATGTGAAGAAATAGATGAACAGACTTTCATCAACGTGAGAGAAGCTATTTATAATAGGGCACTTTATTGTCAAGATTTAGGAGGGGGCCACATCGAACACTTGATGAAATAATTGTTGGGGTTGAATAAAAGTGTTATTCAAAAATTAATTATAATTTTTCAGCTAACTAATTTGTTTTGGTTGTGAATTTAAAGAACACATTCGTAGGCTTCGAGATTTTCCGGTAAGCGGTACTGTTTATCCTTAATAAACTCTCTTTACGCCTCTTATTTTAGTCGAATTCATCAAGAGATTTAACTACAAATCAATAACATTTAGTTAGCAGAATGTTTTACCGGAAGTGACCAAAATCCATACTTCATTTTAAACCGGAATGTCACTTTTCAAACGTTGATATTTCGAAAACAATTGAATTTAGGATAGAAGTATTTGAGAGAAAACTGTTGAGAATTATGAGCAAATGGAATTTTTAAAGAATGTATTGAAGATGGCGCTCAGCCGCCATTTTAAAACTTTTAGCTGTGATTTTTTCATGAAAAGGTAGGTTTTTATCTCCTATTAAGCCCTCCAAATTTCGTTGCGATATACCAAGTGGTTCAAAAATTAGTAGGGGGGGGGGGACGTACTTTTGACGAGCACTGTATACCAAAAACAATAACAGACCAATTTTCAAACCATATAGTATTGAAGTAATGCCAACATAAAATCTTCGATATTGATCGGCAGTTTCTTATTTCTTACATTAAGTTATTAAGATTTGTAATCGCGGAAAATTATAACTTCTTATACTATTTTATTGTATTTCGCGTGATGTATAAACACGCAATTACTCGTACAAATAAATGATTAACTCCAGATAACGTTGTGAAACGTCCAACTGTGAATAACTTCAAGAGAAGAGACAGCTTGCAGGCCCATATGATTTGTCACATGCAATATCCGTAATTGATTGCTATAATCTATTCACTTGGAAATATTAAGGAAAAGTCGAGAATGTGATGCTGGTGTCATCATGAAATCAATGTTTCATTTGTATTTGTCGTGCCCCTTCAGGGCTAAATTACATGTATATTTTTCTTCTGTCTACTGTAACATTTTGTTCGAAAAATATTTATTAGAATGTGTATTAATCCATATATTATTTTTCCTATTCCTTTTAACAATTATTTTCTAATGTATTGCAAATACTTCTTTCAATAAATCTCCAACTGAAAAATATTAGTTTTCCCACGACTCTCAATAAAAGCATAGTATATATATATATATATATATATATATATATATATATATATATATATATATATATATATATATATATATATATATATATATTATATTTGTTGAATAAATCAACATAATTTCAAACTCCAAACCACGCCCTGTAGGTAATGAATCATGGATCACGGGATCTTACCATTCAATTATGTTTTCAATCGCAGGAATGCGAATTTGACAAACCCTATGAATTGTATTCACATAGAGAAACTAGAATTCAAGAGAAATATTGGTTTTGCATTTGAGGGATTTGGAAGACAAAGTTCCCCAAAACTAGTGGAGTTTGTAGAATAGGCTGAAAGTTGGGTTAAATTATCAGTAATGTCTTTCTGAGAGTCCTCATTAGCTGCTAAACATGAATTAAAAACTAAAATGGTTGTTAATCAAGTGATATTCTTGGAATGAATTGAAATAATTATACTTGATGAAAAATTATTTCCCGCCTCCAGAAATTATTTGGCAGAAGAAATTGGACTCGACTTTGAGCATTTTTAAAAACTAGCTAGTATCAGCAAATTCATTCGTGTGGAATTTGTATTATTTTCGATGTTTTTTTCTATATTGGTTCATCTAGCTAATGCCTGTGGCTTCCCGTTATCCCGCTATCCCGTTTCCCGTTACCCCGTCATCCCTTCATTCATTCATCCCGCTATTCCGTTATTTCGTCATTCCATTTCCCATTATTCCATTACCCCGTTATCTCGTTTGGGTGGCATTAATTGATTTGACAATAAAAGTTATGATCTGTGACGACTATTACTATTTCTCTAACCCTTGTTTACCCCTATAGGGGTTGAATTTCTAAAACCGCCGGAACACGCATTTCTTCATTTGTTACGAAGACCTAAAATAATTTTTTTATGACTTCAACCTGAAAACTAACGGATTTCCGATACAAACATTTCACCCCTTGGGGTTGAATTTCTAAAAACAATAAAACACATATTACTTTAAAAGGTGGAAATAGTCTATATTACTCAAAGTGGAGTGGGTAAAAGTGTTATTCAAAAATTAATTATAATTTTTCAGCTAACTAATTTGTTTTGGTTGTGAATTTAAAGAACACATTCGTAGGCTTCGAGATTTTCCGGTAAGCGGTACTGTTTATCCTTAATAAACTCTCTTTACGCCTCTTATTTTAGTCGAATTCATCAAGAGATTTAACTACAAATCAATAACATTTAGTTAGCAGAATGTTTTACCGGAAGTGACCAAAATCCATACTTCATTTTAAACCGGAATGTCACTTTCCAAACGTTGATATTTCGAAAACAATTGAATTTAGGATAGAAGTATTTGAGAGAAAACTGTTGAGAATTATGAGCAAATGGAATTTTTAAAGAATGTATTGAAGATGGCGCTCAGCCGCCATTTTAAAACTTTTAGCTGTGATTTTTTCATGAAAAGGTAGGTTTTTATCTCCTATTAAGCCCTCCAAATTTCGTTGCGATATACCAAGTGGTTCAAAAATTAGTAGGGGGGGGGGGGCGTACTTTTGACGAGCACTTATACCAAAAACAATAACAGACCAATTTTCAAACCATATAGTATTGAAGTAATGCCAACATAAAATCTTCGATATTGATCGGCAGTTTCTTATTTCTTACATTAAGTTATTAAGATTTGTAATCGCGGAAAATTATAACTTCTTATACTATTTTATTGTATTTCGCGTGATGTATAAACACGCAATTACTCGTACAAATAAATGATTAACTCCAATAACGTTGTGAAACGTCCAACTGTGAATAATTTCTGAATCTAATATCAGCTTTAATGTAAAAACAATTGAAAATTTCATTATGCTCAAAAATAATCCACTACGTGTGTGGCCCCCTTTCACCCTCAACACGTCTAACGTTCATTATGTACCTGACGTCACGACTCTGTATGCTTGGCGGGAAGCGTTTATGTTGGTAGTCGCCGAGTATAGTGATAAATATCAGAAACAATTGTGATATTTTTGGCGTCTCTAGTTTCCAGTGATTCTGTTCATTACACTGAATTCAATATATGTTAAAACGGAATGTGGGATGAAATTTTAATTTGTGAACAGTGATAGAACAGTGCTACCTCCTAGCTGTTCACGTTTATTATTTGGTGTTGTGTGTGGTTCAGTGACATTGACCTTAACCTAAGCATGAAATTCCGTTTAATGAACACCGCTAGGGGAAATAGGGGCACTTGTGATAAATTGTTCGGTGTTTGATGCTGTGTGTTAACATGCTCCTCAGGTGACTGGATCACTGGACGAAAATAAATTCGTTATGTCACCTGTACATGGTGATATAATCTGGTAGGTCAACTCATTTTTATTACAAACTTTCATTTCGTTTCACCCGTCCCGGTGTCTGTCTGTAATCAAATCTTACAAGTTGAATTTGACCCTCTTCTAGTTGCCCGATTAACGTAAAATTTGGCGGGTGTTCATAGTTCCCGTGACAATGCATTATGGAATTTTTGTTGAAGAAAAAACAAAATGGCGGCTCTAAGTTGGCGAACGGGATTTGTGTTTATGGCCGTTTCGGCTCAAAATTGGTAAGTGGTGTTTTTGGGGTCGCAGATCAGGAATTCTTTGTCAGAATTCATGAAATGAAAATGGCCGCTCCAAGATGGCCGACGATATCTGTGATTATGGTCCTATTCTATTCAAAATTGGTATGTAAAGGTTTTAGGGGTTGGAAGTTATGAATTTTTATTCAAAATTTACAGATTCGAGATGGCGGACGAATTGTGTAATTATGGTCCGATTCGATTTAAATTGGTATGTGGGGGTTTTCGGGGTCGAAGATTGTAAATTTGAAAAGGGAAACATTCTTAATTGAATATTGAATAGAACTATTTTTCTGTGAATTGAAAAATCCACGATAAAAATGAAGTAATTTTTTATGAATGTCTAACAGGAAACAACAACTTCCCCGGCTAAAGCCACGCTGGACATTGAACTACAGGTGATAGGTATTCTGAAAGGACCTAACTCGAGAGAAAAATCTGAAATTTTAAATTTGCATTTTTACAGATAGTTATTTGATTTTCTATTCCAGTCTCAATTAAAAACTCATAGAGATGAATAAGGCAAAGAAGAATGTTTTCCAAAAGAGAGTACTCACCCGAAATCATTTGTAACAATGACGCAAGAGAGGCATCGCATTCACTAGGTCTTCAATACATTTTTATCGACGAAAATCTATGTAACGCTTCCACGATCATCAGG
This sequence comes from Gonioctena quinquepunctata, assembly GCA_018342105.1. Lineage (NCBI taxonomy): Eukaryota > Metazoa > Arthropoda > Insecta > Coleoptera > Chrysomelidae > Gonioctena > Gonioctena quinquepunctata. The sequence continues at coordinate 49,052 of JAFIRS010003414.1, forward strand.
AAGACAAGAAGAAATGGGAAACACATTTTTTAGAAGCAATCTCACCTTGCAAAAATCGAAAAAAGTTAGAAACATTCCTTTATGAGAGTCACTTTGAAATTAGTGTCTTTCTGACATTAAAACCTGTCATGGGGGGGGGGGGATGAACAGGATGTTCATAAAATCAGATGTGGAATCATCTGCGACTGAAAGATAAACTTTAGCACTATCTTCCATCGTTCAAGATAACCTCTTGTGGGGTATTCATGTTGAAAATGGAAACATTCTCAATTGAATATTGAATAGAAATATTTTTCTGTAAATTGAAATATCCACGATAAAAATAAATTTATTTTTTGAATGAAAATAAAAATTTTCAATTTCAGATTTTTGAGTTGGGGTATTTTCAGAATATCTATCAGATGTTGTTCAATGTCCAGCGTGGCGTCAGCCAAAGAAGTTGGTTTTCTGTTAGACATTCACAAAAAATAACTTCATTTTTATCGTGGATTTTTCAATTTACAGAAAAATCTTTCTATTCGATATTCAGTTAAGAATGTTTCCGTTTTCAACAAGAGGTTATCTTGAACGATGGAAGATGGTCACTGAAGTTTATCTTTCAGTGGCAGATGATTTCACATCTGATTCCTGTTTATATTTTCAAACAAATCAATTATGAATGTGTTGTCAAAATTCATAAAATCAAAATGGCGGCTCCATGATGGCGGACAATCTCTGTGATTATGGTCCGATTGTATTCAAAATTAGTATAAAGGGGTTTTCGGGGTCGGCATTATGAATTTTTTGTGATAATTCTTATATTCAAGATGGTGGATGAGTTTTGTAATTATGGTCCGATTCCATTCAAAATTGGTATGTGAGGGGTTTCAGGAGTCGAAGATTCTGTTTGTTTTCCAAAATTCAAAAAATTAAAATGGCGGCTCCACGATGGCGGACGACCTCTGTGATTATGGTCCGATTCTATTCAAAATTGGTATATGGAAGTTTTCGGGGTCGGCGATTATGAATTCATGAATTCAGAATGGCGAACGAGTAATTCTGGTGACAATATGAATTATAAAATTTTTGTTGGAGAAAAAAACAAAATTTGAGATGGGGGCTCCAAGATGACGAGTTTTGTGATTATAGTCCGATTCGAATCAACATTGGTATGTGGGTGTTTTCGGGAACCGAGATCATGAAATTTTTGTCAAAATTCATAAATTCAAGATGGTTGCCCCAAGATGGAGGAGTTGATCCGATTCGATTCAAAATTGGTATGTGGGAGATTTCAGGTTCGGAGATTAGAATTTTTTGTCAAAATCTATGAATTCAAGTTGGCGACTTCAGAATGGCGACGAGTTTTGTGATTATGGTTAGATTCTAATCAAAATTGGTGTGTGGGAGTTTCTGGGGTAGGAGATCATGATTTCTTTCAGCTCAAAACTTATAGGGAAGATACCTTGTGATAACGATGCTCTATTAGATATGAACAGATTAAGGCGAACTAAGTGAAAAGCAAAAAATAAAATAACTGATAAAAAACCTTTTCAAAAACAAGATTTCATTTGCGCCGTGAACTAAAACGTATAAAATAAATTTAACTCATCGCTGACAATGATTTGATTATTTTTTGATGAATTATTTGGTTTCAAAAAGCTTTTCACGCGAATTGTTATAAAATTAATACTCCGACAAGTTATTACTTACCAACAAATCATTGTCCAATGAAATTAATTAGAACCTACTTTTATGAACACTTCGTGCGACAAGTTTTTGAAACCGAATAATTCAACAAAAAATCATCAAATCATTTTGACATCATTTTCTATTGAAGGATAGAGTATGCAACCCACCCCCTTCGATTGGTTTCTCTCACTATAGTCATTGAAAGGCTATCGAATTATATCTGTGGCGAATTCGGACGCAGCATTGATATAAGTTTGAAAGGAATGAATAATATTAGTACAGCAGAAACAACACCAGAGGCGCTGAAAAATATACGATTCGTATATTCAGCTTTCATCAGCTTTCATATCACAGTGGATACTGCGTCCATAGACTTGACAACGCTGCAACTTGAATATATTAGCATTAATTTTATTCCAGCACGTGCGTTCCGTGAGTGTTGTTTTTGAAGTGGATAAAATGGATAGAAACAGTCGAAGTTCCAAAATATTGGAAATGATAGGTAAGGATACCAGATCTGAAATATTCCACAAATCTTGTTCTCTGTTGATCCGTTAAAAGGTTGCCCATATTTCACCCAATTCATTCAATTTGTACGTTGATTCGAGTAAACAAAGAAAAATTTATTTACAGGTGGAACCAGAACCGTTAGTACTCCAGTGACGAACTCTGAAGTGAGAAGTGGTTTAATATTATTGCTATAATATTTCGCATATTTGGGAGAATTCCGTGTGCCTCATTAAATGAGTATGAGAAATGTAGAAACGGACAAAGTAGTAGTGGAAAGGAAATACTCAGTTGTAATATCACAGGAGAGTGAGAATAAAGTGAAAATAATTCGACAGATTTTTCGAAAACTTGTTGCCAGGCAATAGACACTTGAGCTTTACGTATTCGAATGGCTATTGCTCAATGGCAACAAGTTTAAGAAATAAATCTGGAGAATGATTTTCTCCTTCATCGAACTCTCTTGTGGTATTCTGTAGTTAATTTTTTGATGTTAAGATCATAAACACATTTCTTAGCAAAATGATATGATGTACTAAACCGGTTTTCATTCATTTCTCATGCGAATTGATGACAGACGTAAAAATAAAAATATAGGTTGTCAGACAATGGAAACAAAATGACTCAAATTATTCCCGCGGCAATCTTCTAGGTCGTATATTCCCATTATAATAATTTTCTGAATGGGCAAAACGTGCATGGAAGTTTAGTGTTTCCGAAAAATAAGAAATGAAATTGTAAGAATGACAAAGGAAAAATCAAAGGAGACAGGACAATGCCATATTGTGATGAATTTGTAAATCAAGAAATTGAACAATGTGAGAAGCAGAAATATCCTCCCAAAAAAATTAGGTGGAAAATATTATCCCTAGTGGATCCTTGAAATTATTTTGCAGAAATTCAGTACTAAATGAAGAAACGGAGTCATCAACAAAAACATCGAAGGCAAAATTCGTCAGGAAACCTGATTTCTGTTTTTACTGTGAAACGAAAGTTTTAAATTTTGCCAGACATATTGAAAGAAATCATTCAGCAGAACACGAGGTACAGAAAATTCTTTCGAAACCTACTAACTGTGCTGAAAGAAAACAATTATTCACCTCACTCCGTAAACAAGCAAACTACCTAATCAATGCCACGGAAAGCTTCGAACCAATGAGAAACTCGCTTTCACCCAATACGATATAACCTTGTTCTGAGTGTCTAGGATTCTATTCATCAAAGCAACTTGCCCGTCACAGAAAAAAATGTTCCAAAATTACCAAAAAGGGAAATGCACAGAGCGATGTGCAAACTAAATTGATTGCTGGTATAAGGTTGGATGAGCAACTCAAAAACAAAGTTTTTTCCCGAATGAGAGCAGATAAGGTTTCGCTTGTGGCAAAAAAAGACATACTGATTTGTGCTTTCGGTTCTCGGTACATGAAATTGCACCGGGAAAAACACTTTATCAATGTGACGTTACGAAAAATGAGAGAGCTGGCTAAAATTCTCATTGAATTAAAGAAACTGGAACCCACTATAAATAATATGTATGAAGCATTGAAATCTCAATATTTCGATTCATTTGTTATTGCCACGAAGCAAGTAGCTGGTTACGATGAAAATAAGGAGTCATTCGAGGCCCCAACATTCGCTATGAATATATGTACATCTATTAAGCAATGTTGCGATATTGCGCTGAATTTTGCCTTGAAGACATCACTATGTTTCCATTCAGACTGCTGAGGCTGAAGCTGACTTGAAAACAATTACCAAGCTGGTAATGATCTAAATTTGGGTAGGTGGAACAGAATAACAGTTGTACCGTTAGCAAGCGATCTGAAAAAATTGAGGGCATATCTTATTGGCATGGCTAATAAGGCAGTTGAAAAACTTTCGGATAGTGAACACGATAAAATATCTTTCAGTATTTTATTAGAAACTGTTTTCTGCAGAGTTATTTTGCTCAATAGAAAACGACCAGGAGAACTGCAAAGAATGTTCCTAGCAACTTACGTGAAATCTGAAGGTACTCAGAAAAACTATGAGGAATTTTCGGATGTTATATCTCTAACAGAGAAAATTCTTCTGAATAAATTGAAGAGGGTCTTTATTCGAGGAAAGCGTGGTCGTGGAGTTCCTATCTTATTCAGCATTGATGTTCAGAATTATATTCAGGTTTTGATTCGATTGAGAAAGAATTTCGTCAGTGATAACAATCCTTACTTATTCGTACTACCCAGCTCGACAACTTCAATTTACTGTTATAAGGTCTTGCAAAAATATGCACGAGCTTGTGGAGCTAAAAACCCTAATGCCATAACTTGTACGAGACTCAGGAAACATCTAGCCACTTTAACTCAACTATTCAATATGAATGAAAATGAAATTGAGCAATTAGCTACTTTTATTGGTCACACCATGGGTGTGCACGAACATTCCTACCGGCTACCTGATGATATTCATCTGACAGCTAAAATTTCAAAGTTGTTGATTTTTATGGAAGATGGGAGAGGAAAATACTTCAAGGGCAAGAAGCTTGATGAAAAAGAATTAAATCTCGAGAAAAAGAGCCGAAGTTACGGAAAACGAGAATATGGATGAAAAATTGGCTGAATTACTTGACGCACATGACGAAGCAGAATATTTCCAAAATACTTCCAGTACAAGTAAAGAAATTGAAATGCCAAACCAGGATTCAGCTCAAAAACCTCAAAAGCATAGAGTCCTCATAAAATGGACGGAAGAACGGAAAACAGTTGTTCGAGTTCTTCAAAAACCATATTAAAAAATGGAAACCTCCCAAGCGACATGAATGTGAAGAATTAATCGAACAAAATGGAAGATTATTGCATAATAAAAACTGGCTTCAGATCAAAGTATTCGTAAAAAATAGATATCAGAATCGTAAATGATTTCAATTTCATTAAAACATAATTCTGCTGTAAGCGTTCCTTCATATTTCCTTGTTACTTTAAATTCATTTATTTATTTATATATATATATTTTTTATTGTGATAAGATCGTTCAAGTTTTTAATTTTTTATCATTTTTTGTTCCCAAATATATTTCGGTTGGAATCTCGATGAAGATCAATTTTCATTCCTTTATAAAATACATATTTCAGAAATTGAAATAAACTGTGGAAAGTACAAGTATTTTTTATTTCTGATAATATGGGTAAGGGCTCATTGTCATCTTTCTTTTTATGTTCATGAATAATAAAACTGGTATAAGTATCTATAATAGACCATTAATTTTTCTTCAGCAAATCTTAACCTAGGTACTGAAAGTCTAAAGTTCACCCAGTGGTGTCCAGTAGTCTGTTCCTTCCTGTGATATTTTCACACTCAAGCCACACACCACTTTGCTTTTATTACTGAACACTATCAGCAACTCGAAGGAAACTGGGTCGCCTCCAGGTTGGTGTGTTTTTATTCCGTCAATGACTTCTGGTATCCCATGATGATGAGATTCGAGAAATGGAAAGTGCAACAACTATGTGTAATGTAAACTTAGAAAAGTAAGTTTAATTTGCTGCAACTATTTACTGTTTACATACGTGTGATGTACGTGTGATTCGTGTGTTTACTATTTATATATAATACAGAGACAATAGTGAAATAATATGCTCAACATCAAAAAGAGTATAGAAAGAGAAAAAAAAATGCGTAAGAAAGTTCGTTCCTGACGGAGGTCCCCCTACCGCAAATGATTTTTTGTGGCAGCTACTTCAGCACTTCCCTGTAATGAGATCAAAACCAGGAGCCTTTTTTCGATTCAGGTTGGTCTCTATTTCCTTGGCAACTTCTTCGATAGTAACTCATGGGATTTCTTTTTCTTTTTATTGTTTATATGTTCCCGTGTTATGATTTGTTATTGACTCTCGTTTTGTATAAAATATTTTCATGAATCTAGCGGAAGTCTCGGCTTTTTGTTTTTTATCTCTAGCAAACATGTTATCGCTTTTCTAATGGGGGTATTTGTATGATGAGTTTTCTTAACTAACTAGTCGCTTTCAGTAGGGAATAGTCAGTCGTTCCATCTGTTTAACTATTTTATTTCCATTCTGGGTTGAGTTTTGAAGATTGAAATCGTTTTATCAGCTGGGTCTCTTGATTGCTACCATTAAGCTTTCCTTTCGTCCTCAAAAATAATGATCTCCACAAAAACTCCACATATCAATTTTGAATGGAATCAGACCATAATCATAGAACTTGTCATCATCTTGGAGCCGCCATTTCGAATCAATGAATTTTGACAGAATAATCCTAATCTACGACCTGAAAAATACCCACATACCAATTTTGAATGTAATCGGGGTATAATTACAAAACTCATCGCCATCTTGTTGCTGCTATCTTGAATTCATGAATGTTGACAAAAATATTATATGGTCTTCAATCCAAAAAACCCACTCCCACCAATTTTGAACATAACCGGACCATAATCACAAAAGCCACTACATACTCATATAAAATGGGATCGAACCATAACCACAAAACTCGTCTGCCATTTTGTTTTTCTCTCTAACAAAAATTTCATAATGCATAATGTAACCGGAATTATGTATATCTGCCAAATTTCGAATGAATCGGACCAAAATGGATCGAAATCCACTAGCAATATTTAATCCGAACGTACCGGGAGAAGATCAAGCAAGTTGAATAAAAGCTTGTGAAAATATTCTGATATTTCGAAGATCCACACTTCTTCAGTTGAAAGCATTGAAATAAATCAAAGGATTGGAATTGATATGGCAACACTGTTGGACGCAGCACTGATAGAGAACTGAAAATAAATATACTCTTCGGACGTAGTATCCACTGTGAGATAAAAATAAATATACAATGATTGATTGACATTGATAGGAATGTGAAAGGGGTTGCGAAAGATAGGGGAATGAAAGCAAAATGAATATTTTGGATATTATTGAAATACAAACTTAAAATAGCGTACCCCACTCAAAATTTTGCGCTCTTTAATATACTTCAATCAGATTTAGCCTATCTCGCTTTTTTCTAGGGGACGCAATATGCAAGGATTATGAAAGGACGCAATATTGATACGGGGATGTATATATATATATATATATATATATATATATATATATATATATATATATATATATTATATATATATATATATATATAAATATGTAGAGCATTTCTTGGGCATGAGGTTCGTGTTTAAAAATTGAGAATATAAAAAAAACTGAAATTGTAAAAAAATCAATTTACAGCTCAAAAACATTTGGTTATCCCATTTCTGTTAAAAAAATATTCATGTTCATGAAGGGCCTCCCGTTGATACGCCAACAAAAACAAAATAATTAAATGTAAGGAAACCAAACCCGAATTTTTTGTAAATTTATATAAACTATTTTCTATATATATATATATATATATATATATATATATATATATATATATATATATATATATATATATATATATATATATATATAGATATATATATATACACCTGGACAAAATTAACGCACACAAATCGCTATAATGAATTACTCTCAACAGTTTCTAATGGACATTGGTTACATTAAAAGTTAGAAAAACATTTTCAGATACTTTGAAAGTGAATTAGCTAAAACATCTCTGTTTGAAATCTGAATTGAAATTGTTTCCAAGACCCAATAACAAAATCATTGAAATTATGCAAGAAATAAATTAATGGTTCAACTGGGACACTAGAAGCGTGTGATGCCTTCTCTAGCTTGGATTACAACATTTGTGCACCTAGGCATGCTTCTAATTAAATTTAGGATAGAATCTTGAGGAATTTGTTTCTATTTTGTGATAACTGCATTTTCAAGTTCCCTCAAGTTTCTAGGTGCAGGTATATGACTTGTCACATTTCTTCTGAGGTAATCCCATGTTCGACCAGATTCAGATCCGGGCTCTGTGGTGGCCATTGCATAATTGGTATACCAACTTGATTAAGAAAATCCTAGCCCTGTGAGGTCGATCGCTGTCTTGCATAAGCAAGAAATCTACAGTCTACCATGAAAGCGTATTACTTTCAGAAAAGTAGCAAATCATACGCTCATTTCAAAAGAAAATCTATCGTAGGTATTGCACAAAATTTGTTTATCTTCTAAAAAAATCTTCAAAACTGTTAATCTAAACTAATTGTTTTATTTATCAAGTAAACCATTCAACAGCCGAAGCCATTTACGAAATTGGAAATATACATTCAACGAAGGTTAAAGAGAGTTGATACTAGTGTACAGACATATACAGAGATAATCCTAATCCGAGACATATTATACAGAGATAATCCTAATGTACATGAAATAAGACAACTCATTCCATAAAAAATAAATAATAATAGCGATGATGTGTATGAAGTGAAAAAAAACTGAGTGAGAAATGAGTTCATACACATCATCACAAATGTGAAACAATATTATATGTTCAGTAAGAATCATTATGATGGCAAAATAGCTATTTTGATATCAGTTGGCTTGTAGTTGGAAATATCTACGTTATTCTGGATTTACAGGTATTCAAAACATATTTTATACAGAGGAGAGCGTGTAAGTACAATTCTTTGAGGAAAAGAGAGGTGAAATGTATGTCTATTACGTACATGTAGCCTGGGAACATGCAAATTTATATGTGCAAGTAGGTATGGAAAATTAATTAAAGATAATATAACCTTGTCCAAAAATAATATACCTAGATATTACGACTATTATCTAGAGAGTGAACCTGGACTCTCGAAAGTAGCCCTTCATGCGAAATATCTCGGTTTGGATAGAATCCATCACATTTAAAACTAATGTACTTCATGAATCGTCTTTGAATATTCTCCAAATTTATAACGTGTACGTTGTAACAAGGATTCCACACGACACAGCAATACTCAAACCTTGATCTCACAAGCTCATTGAGAAGGAGTAAGTAAGTGTTGATATCAGAAAACCATTTTGAAGCCATTTGGAACAATTATATTCAAGTGATGAGTGAATGTGAATTTTTTTGTCTCAGATGACCCCCAGATCTTTGAATTCTGCCAATTTTTGCAAGATGTTTCCATTTATTGTATTGATTGATGTCATTAACAACGAAACAAAATATGACAAATACAAGATAAATGAACTTTTTGGATTGTTGCGTCAATTTTGTCCAGGAGTATATATACCCAACTAACATTATGGAAAAATTATACCAAGCAGAGGGGTAGAATGGCATCAAAAAGTCCGAATTAACCCATCTGATCAAATATTCTACCTTCAACTACTAACTAACTTCAGAGTTATAAAAACCGTAATTCACTCTCCTTCAAAAACCATAAAATTAATAGGCCTAGGAAATTACTTGTTATGAACTTCAAATATACTTTTATAACCTCATGGGTCAATGAACTTATTCATTGGGTTAAATTCTACCTAAAGGTAACCAGCAAAATGTTTTCGAAATACTTGAACTCTTAGGGAAAACTTTCTAGTGAATATTGATCTAATTATTACCTCATGTATACTCATATAGTCAGGGAATAAACAAGTTGGTAAACAGGTCTACTATATACTCTACGTTACCTATTTTGGCACCAATTGAGTGGCCTGGCCATTCTTTGTCCTACTTTATACCTACTGTTTCATAATAAGGACGAGGTAAGTACAATATTTGTCTATTTTTCACCAAAAATTAAATCCTCAGAGTAACTTGATCTATTATCAGATATTGAAGCCCGAATCTATTCGGATGAGGGTGACATGATACAATGTACTCCTTCAAATAATGTATTGTAGAGCTGAATCTTAGAAATCTATAAAATGCCAAGCAGAATTTTGAATAGAATCGAACCATACAGGTATACCACCAAATACTATCAATTAGCTGCCAGAATGAAAATATAATCCGAACCTACCCAAAGTACAAAATCAGAGCCATCATGTTCCCACTTATGTGGTACATAGGAATATTCTACTATGGGCTCCACGTCTTTTTATGACGGCAACTATTTCAAAATACTCATCATCCATTACTATGAATGAAAATATAAGAGCAAATAGGTCCCAACCATCGATGGAGGTAATAAAAAACATGGTTATGTTAGGTTATGCCGGTAATGGATAGATTGACAGAATGTACAGAATGAATGCATAGATAACTACTGCCATGACATTTTCAATGATGCGACAATATTAAATTCAATGAAGTTGGTCCAGCTGGAGCAGATTGGTAGAAAAAAATGTATTGAGTTGAGTGCAAGAAAACGAAAGCAAATAGCAAAAAAATAACAGATTGATGTGTTGACACGATGGCTTCAGAAATCTCAAACACTAATCATTGCGGCGTCCGGAAAGTCGAATTAAAGTTTTTAAGAAAATCATAATATCTTGATTTTTTGAGAGGTAGTCACAATTGGCAAAAAATTTAACTGGATATTTTCGGGCACCGCATTCTGCAAAGTTAGCATTCTAAGAGAGCATTCAGACTTTGCGGAAATGTCAAACTACAATTGTTGAGCCAATCACTACACACCATCTAATATTCAGAATTTTATGATTGGCTATTTCTCTTCCTATAGAGATTTTCTCCTTACACCGAGATAACATTATCATGGATATTATTATGCAAAAATGTGCACTGAATACAATTATCGCATATCTGATATTTGATGTTCGATTCCAGAATAAACACTTCAATTTCAGAGAAAACAATTATTACGGAGTCTTGTAGTATATGTCGTTTTCTTTGTGTAACTGGGTATAGGATGAACAGAGGTACTTGGTTTTACCATCAACAAAAAGTAGAAAATATTTTAACTCCGTATTAGGAATTAAAATGATAATTTTAGTATTTCTGCTCAGAATATCGAATAACAACAATATACATTTATTATCCTCGATTCCAATCCAACCAGAGGGACAATCACAACATAGGATGTATCATTGACAGAGTGTTCTGGGTAGGACTTGTTACTAACCCCATAGGCCACCTAGGAGCAGCACTGTTGATTTGAACGCAACAGCGAATCGTCGAAGGACATCCTCAGCCCGGCTACAAGATTTATAATTTAAATTCTCACTATTTAAACTAAAAATATCTGCCCTGGCTGAGAATCAAACCCGGTGTAGCTAAACCACTGGCCATCCCCCCCATAGGTTAGGTTATGCCGATAATGGAATGTCTGTCGCTAGCGGTAATCTACTGTGTCGTGACGTTTCCAATGATGCGAATTAAATAAAGTTAGTACAGCTAACAAATGTATTAAATAAAGTGCAAAAAAATGAAAGCAAATAGAAAAAATAATAAAGATTGATGTGTTGAAACGATTCCTTGAAAATTTCAACATTTATCATTGCGGCGTCTGGAAAGGTCGAATATAAGTTTTCAAGCAAATCATAATATCCCAATTTTTTAGAGCTAGTCACAATTGCCAAACAAATTGGATTGGATATTTCCGGGCACCGCAAAATAGAATTCCAAGAGGGCTTTCCCAATTTTTGAGCCAATCACTGTACACCATCTAATATTTAAAATGTTATGATTGGCTATTTCTCTTCGGATAGAGATTCCCTCCTTATACCAAGATAACATTATCATGGATATTATTATGGCAAAATTTGCACTGAATTCAATTATCGCGTACTATTTTCAACATTACTGATATTTGATGTTCAATTTCAAATGAATTATTGGGTTTTGTAGTATATGTTTTTTCTTTGAGTAACTAGGTGAAGGGTAGACAGAGATACTTGGTTTTACTATCAACAAAAAGTAGAATATAATGTTTATTTCTACTCCGTATCAGGATTTAAAATGATAATTTAAGTGTTTCTGCTCAGAATATCGCATAACAATACAAATTTATTATCCATGATTTCAATCCAACCAGAGAACGGAACATATAGCTATATCGCATGAAAAAACATCCAGTAACATTTGTTTTGCATCACGTAACTATGATGTGAAAGGGTCTGAAATTCCAAGATAAGGAAAATGGACTTAAAAGTAAGGAATAAAGGTTATTTTGGACTTTGAACAAAGCCTATATGTTTTCAAAGTGAACATTTTAGGAAAATGCGACTTATAGGTCCCATGTGGGATAGACGCCATATTTTTTGGCTTGAACCGTTTTCACCATTGCAAAAAGTATCCATAATTTTCTCGAATCGACCATATTTGAATGATAGACAGTCAAAAATAGGTGTTCAATGCCAAAATGTGCTAAAAACGAGTGCAAGTATTTATGGTTTGTGCTGATGAGAAGAAAGAGACAAAAATACGTAAGTATACCACAAAACGGATATTCTCTGAACACATAATTTCACTTAGTAAAAATTACCCTCAGTGATATTTTTTCTTCAGATATTTATTTCTGCAGGTATTCTTTCGTTCTAGGGACCATGATCGATGCACGATTTTTTTAGAAATTCGTGGAATAATGACGTCTGCAGTAGCTTAGGAAAAAACTTAGAAGAATGCAAAAGACTCTGCATAAGTCTCTGCATAACAGGCAGCAAAAATCAACTCTAACAGTGTAGAGATCATCATCTTTGTTGATTAGTGAGAGTTTGGAGAGCCGTCTAAAATTTTTCCAACCTTACTAGTTAAATTTTTAATTTGATAGGGTAATCATTGATATTTGAAAAAGAATCCGCTCCCAAGGTTAGGAAAATAGGGGATGATTGATTGTTTACCCACTTTGTGAGTTATCCTATTTGGATGATTCTTTTTCATTTGATAGGGTATACCTCGAACTAAGTCCCATTTAGATTAGAAAAAAAATCCACCCCTGAGGGTAGCCAAAAAGGGGAAGATTTATTTTTAGATTCTTCTAAATATCGTTTTCTCATTCGAGCAGCATTTTTTGTAGGCTACCCATATTGGTATGGAAAGATTGTTGTTTTATACGTATTCATATTATGTAACAATCAATAGTTAGAATAAGTAATTAATAGTTGAAGTTGTGATAAAATATTAGGCATCACCCTGAAAGAAAATATCGCCGGGTGCAACAGCAGATTATCATACTCGGATCCGAAAGGTTCTCTTTCAAGGGTCATAAACAGTTGGATTTAGGGGACTTAAGCAATTACAGTTTTCAGAAACCTTGTCATCTGTAACGCAGGTTTGTTGTGCAAGCAGTCGAAAACGAAATTCTAAGGAACCAATGTCGACATCTGCTAACCGAATGTTTGGGAAAAATCTTGAAGGATAAATAAAAATTACAAGCGGTCCAAATTAGCCTGACGGGAAACTCAGAGAGACAAACCCATTGTAAAATAATTCGTATTGTTTTCGTCACGCACCGAATGAACCTTCGAGATATGGGAATTTTGCTGAGAAATATAGGTTCACTAGCCGAGAGCGGGAAATTGTAACCAATTTTTATGCAACGGGAGAATTTGTTTGTTTTCGTTGGCGAAATTAATTATAGCACCCACATGAACAATTATTTATATTTAACGGCTCATTAGGCTGCAACGAGTTAGGGCGGGGTTTTTTATCGTTCTCCTTCGAATGAAAACCCGAAACTCTAGTTGTACAGGATGATCACTTTTAGCAGTCTAAAGAAGAGAGATAATTGTTAAAACCCACGAGAAGTAGAGCATTGAATTCCATAGTTCAAAGTAGTACCGCTCAAATAACGGTTATTCCCAGTACGAATTAATTAGAATTGTTGGAGATTTAAGTTCTATTAGTTCACCTTATAAATAGTTGTTGACAGTAGTACGTAATATGTCACATGTTCTTTGGTTTTCCTGAATAAAAGTTTATCAAATACAACAGGTTATGGGCCCAGGACAATTCTGAAATTATCTGTCCTAGAATAGTTACATATTGTGGGTCATAATGAGTGGAAATACCATGCGAATCGAATGTTTGAATAAAAATAATTATGACACCTGAAAACTTCAAGTAGAAGCAGTTTTGGTGAAAAATTATCTTTGGGGCTATGTGAATTGATCTATAGTCAAACCAGAAGTTTTAAATGGTGATCTAGAGTCATCAAAAGCAGCTGAGAACTGGAAAATTGGCGATAGAAAAGCAAAATCCGACCTTATTCTTTGCATAAGTCCGTCAGAGCTCAAGCAGGTGAAATCGTGTAAAACTTCGATAGAAATTTGGAAGAAACTGGAAGCTATATACCAGTCCAAGGGGCCTGCAAGGAAAGCAACACTCTTGAAGAGACTCACCCTGAATAAGATGACACCTGGAGAGAATGTACGGAGAGCATCTGGATACATTTTTTGACATTGTATACAAATTGGAGGAATTTGATATCACAATCAATCAGGAGTTATTAGCAATAATGCTGTTATATAGTTTACCCGATGATTTCGAGAATTTTCGCTGTGCAATCAAATCACGCGACGAATTACCAACTCCCGATATTCTGAAAATTAAAATAATAGGGGAGTCTGATGCAAGATGGAATACAAATGATCCTTTTGTACAAGGTGCTTTGTATGCAAGAAATAAATAACATTATAGGCACTATGAGAACAAAAATACTCCAGAAAATTCAACTAATGATCCTTAGAAAACTACAAGGACAAAGGTTGATTTCAAGTTTAGGTGTCATAAATGTCATAAAATAGGACCCAAAGCTATCGACTGCCGCAACAGAAATAGAAATAGCTTCAGTCAAATTGCAAGCCAGGCTGAAGAAGCATATACAGTAGAACCAATTACAATACAAGAAACAGTTTTGATGACAAATTTTGACAGGGACAAGGGTTGGTGTTTAGACAGTGGTTGTACATCCCATATGAGTTCAGAACTCGAAAATTTCAAAGATTTGAAAACATTCAAGAGGACCTTGAATTGGGCCAATAACTTTTCAACTGAAATCGAGGGAATTGGCGAAATATCTGTACCTGTTTCTGAAGAAAAATCACTATTATTGAGAAATACCCTACATGTTCCGGATTTGCACACACATCTCATGTCAGTTTCAAAAATTATTGATAGAGGTCATAAAGTCCATTTTAAGAAGAAAGAAGCTTTAATTTTGTCAGAAAATAAGGAAATTGTTGCTGTAGCAAATCGAATTGGCAATTTATATTATTTGAATTATATTCCTGAATGTGCGGATATTTCAATTTCAAATTCGAATATAGAAGAATGGCATGTGAAATTTGGACATTTGAACGAGTCGAGCTTGAAAGAAATATGTAAAAATATATATATATGTGTATGGAGTAGCTTTTGGAAAAAATGAAAAATTACCACCTTGTGAAATATGTATCAAGGCACAACAAACACAGAGTACATTTCGAACATGTAAATCGGGAAGCACTGAAAAAGTTTTGGAAATTGTTTACTCAGGTGTATGTGGTCCCATGAGGACAGAATCCATTGGGGGAGCCAAGTATTTCGTCACCTTTATAGACGATGAATCTAGATGGTGCGAGGTATATTTAAAAAAAAGTAAAGCCGAAGTTTTTGAAGCTTTCCAAAAGTACGAAGTGCAAGCTGAGAATTATACAGGGGAGAAAATAAAATTTTTGCAAACTGACAATGGATCAGAATTTTGTAATAACCGTTTTGATAATTACCTCAGTTCGAATAGTATCCAAAGAAGAATCTCTGTTCCTGATACTCCACAACAAAATGGTATTTCCTAGAGAAATGGCGAGATGTAATTCAATACAGTCGAAATTACCCCCTTCTTTCTGGGCAGAAGCGATATCAACTGCGAATTACGCATGGAATAGATGTCCTTCTAAGTTCCTCAATGGCGAAACTCCTT
The DNA here is from genome assembly GCA_018342105.1 of Gonioctena quinquepunctata. Classification (NCBI taxonomy): domain Eukaryota; kingdom Metazoa; phylum Arthropoda; class Insecta; order Coleoptera; family Chrysomelidae; genus Gonioctena; species Gonioctena quinquepunctata. The sequence goes on from JAFIRS010003414.1 coordinate 64,937, forward strand.
TTTACTCTGGAACGGAAAGCGTCCCTCTGCAACACATTTCCAAATGTTTGGTAGTAAGGCATCCGTTTTGAATGAAAATCCAACAAAAGGAAAATTCGAAGAAAGATCGAATGAATGTATATTTGTTGGATATTCGAATGAAGCAAAAGCTTTCAGGCTTGTCGATCAAAAATCGAAGAAAATTATAATAAGCAGAGACGTGAAATTCATGAACCAGTTCAGTGGAAAGAACAATTATGAAGATTTCTTGGAAGTAACATTTGATGAAAGGATTGTTCCAATTGAACAGAATATTGACATAGAAATATCAAATGAGAAAAATGAACCTGATAATGAATTTCGACATGAAGAGTCTGTAAGTGGAGAATTTGAGAACGATGAAAGTGAGTTAGAAAACAATCGACAGAAAAATGAGAGAAACAATGAAATAGAACAGATTGAATTCAATACAAATGAAACTACAACTAGGGGAAGAAGAAAACCGAGAATAATTCGAACCGGAAGTAGAGGGAGACCAAGGAAGCAGTATTCGATGAAATCACAGTCGAACGAAAGCGAACCGCTCTTTCCGGAAAACATGCAATCATCTAATAGTGAAGAATTCGCAGGTGCAGCTCAAACTTTGAATTCGTTGAGTTTGAATGAAGTCTTGTCGAGCCCTGAATCCAAAGAATGGCAAGACGCCATCAAAAGTGAATATATTGCGCAAATACAGAATAAAACATGGGAAATTGTTGAAAAACCGGAAGATAGAACAATTATTGGAGATTAGTTTTTCGAACAAAGTACAGGGCCGATGGGAAATTGGAAAGGAGAAAAGCAAGACTGGTTGTTTATCATTCACGAACTAAACACATTGACATCCGTCATCACTTTATCAGAGATGCTTACGAAAACGAATTAGTGAATGTCGAATACCTACCCATTACAGAAATGGTAGCTGATATTTTAACAAAGTCGCTACATGCCCCGAAGCATACATTTTTCATGGGAGTGGCAGATAATAGAGTTACTAAAACTTTAAGAGGGGGTGTTGGAGATTCAAGTTTTATTAGTTCACCTTATTCATAGTAGTTGATAGTAGTATGTAATATGTCACATGTTCTTTGGTTTTCCTGAATAAAAGTTCATCAAATACAACAGGAATAGGGGTTGAATTTATTTTTATCACCGGTCAAAACTTGACTTAAGTGGGGGTTCTCAGAAAAAACCCTGAGAAGGAAAAATTTGACGTAGTAAATTCTCGCAGAAAAATAGTCGATATTTTATCGTGGCCCGGGTTAAACTGACTGATCAGAAATTGTTTTCAAGTCAATAGTTCCTTTTTTTCGGTTGAACTAGAGAAAAGTCAAAGATTCATTTAATTCCGCATCGAGGTAAGGGCTTACGTGCGAATTAATGTTCAACTAGTCGATTTCAGATAGCTACCAAATTTCGTGCAACGGACACCGTGGAATTCTTTGTTCTAAGTAGAATTTTCTAACTGTTGAAGTAACTGAGTTTCGTGTGGTTTAATTTCATGACCCATTGATTGCAGAGTGTTATTCAATTAACTTAGTTCTGTTCACAAAGTTCACTGAATTTGTTTTGTTGTGTTAATTATTTTATCCAGTCTTCATTCCATTTATTTTATTCACGTATTTATTTCGTTCACATGAATCAATCTCCTAAATAAAAGCCATCATCAGAATCAGTTCGTTTTTTTGGGAAATACTGGGGAATTGGGGAAGTGTTATCCAGAGTTACTAGCGACTACTGGTTAGACGTGAACGTCGAACACACCACAAGCATCCATAGACGCCGAGGGACGCCTTGTCCCTTTGGAGAGGATTAACTAGAGGTGTGTTATAAAGTAAAATAGGTATGTACTTTAAAACTATCAAAAAATCAAGTAGGTGGTTATAGTTGATATTAACTAGAAAAAAAATAAAAACTTTTCAACAAGAAATCAAACCGACTAAGCTCCTTGAAGAATGTGAATAGTTTTGAATTCGGTGCCCAACAAAAAAGATCATTGAAATATTTTAAAGAAATAATCAACACAAAATAACATAACGATGCAACGTGAAATATTCAGCGAATAACAATAACATCGAAAATTTGCTCTTCCCACGACCACTCACAACGACGTATGCCTTCACGTGTGTGCCCGTTCGGGTAGCTGATATCTTGCTGAAACTAACTTCGGGGACGCTCGGCAATTTCCGGCGTAGGGACGCGCCATCGCCGCACATCCCACTGTCATTATTTTATGTTTTACGTGATTATTCTGTTTGGCACGGACTCTAAATTATTTACTTTCCATTATTTTAGGAACTTACTTATTGAAACTAAAATGGGTTATATTATTTTTCGCTTTTTTTTTCGTCGAATTAATTTTTTTTAGTTTTTCATTTCGTTTTTCGCGCAGTAAGGTCTCTTTTTTCATTTTATTGGATAAGCAACATACCATTTGCCAATGACGATTTTATCTTCCGACATTACCACTGAGGAACATACTTCAATAGATTCGTTCTGTAATAATGCTGTGGAATCACCAGTTTCAACAGTACCTAGGTATTTATAATATTATATGAGGTATATGATGATTTCTAGATCATTTTCTGGATCGAATTTGTTCAGCAAATATATAAAATATTTGTGTGTATGTAGGATATTCTATTATATTGAATATTACTTCTATTGGAGAGTGAGTTGTACCTACGTTCCTTCATTACCTTATAAATGAATATATTAATTTTTACTTTCAGGTGGAGTCCGCTGTCCGAATTGTAATAGACAATACAAACAAGAATGCTCAAGAAACCGCCATCTCAAGTACGAATGTGGAAAGAATCCCGCTTTTTCGTGTCAATATCACGGCTGCCATTTCAAAACACACAGGAAGTTTACATTGGATAAGCATCATAGGTTGAAACACCCCTGGTGATAGTTGAAATGTTAAATTTCTTGGAACAATCAATAATTCTAGTCAGAATATATTCTTCACACTTATTCAATTTGGTATTTATTTTTTATCTGTTGCTTTATTTCGAATTTTTATGGAGATGGAATGGCTGGAAAAGTAGAACTCAACTAAGAAATTCTATTAGTTATTTTATTCAGTTCTGTTTCTAGTCACCCACTCTGCTGACGTTTATTTGGATCGTAGTGTACTTATTTTACATATAGTGAGTATAAGCTTTTTATAGTCCCTCCCTCCCCTGTTAACTTTCGAACGGTTCGACGTAGAACAATGGGACAGAAACCATTTTGAATGATATCAACTATAATACTTTTTGAAATGAAAAACATTGTGATTGCTTGATAGGTCGCGCGGAGGGGAACATCAACTTGAACATTTCAAATAGCATGCGGGGTCAAGTGGCACATCCATGAAAAGATAACTCAATATTGTGAAAATATGTTCGACCGAAATTCGAAAAAAATAGGATGGTTGAAAAAAGAATTGAATTATCTGTTCAACGATGTGCTATTTGACTCCCCATGCTATTCGAAAATTATCTGTTCATGTGTCATCTCGCGCCATCTATCAAATAATCACAATGTCTTGAATTCCAAGAAGTAGTATCGGTGATATCATTCAAAGGTTTCATCCCATTGTTTTATGTCGAACCGTTCAAAAGTCAACAGGAGGGAGGACAATCAAAAGCCGCGCACTGTATATTCCCTGGATACGGTTGGAATTTCTGTATTTTTTGTACCTACCTGTTAAATATTTCATATGAACAAATTGTTGATTGTATCATTCAAGATTTATGTTCTCTATACTAATTCTAAAGTACTTGAAGATAGATTTTTCATTGAATCATATCGCTATGAGCTTCACATCGCTGCGGTTCAGACATATCAAAATATGGTTGTCCACGTAAAACTCTGTGGGTCAATATTTTCAAATTGAATGGATATGAGTAGGAATATGATGATAAGTTAATCCAAGGACAATAAATAGGACAGGTTGTGGAGTTCATCCTTTGGGGTGTCTCGTCACCGACGCTATATTTCTGAATGACACCCTATATAATTCATCAAATTCAGAATAGAGCATATAGCAGGTGCATTCGACTGTCGATGCCATAATGTACTTTTATTTCTTAGAATAATAGTTACATATCAATTAACAAATATTTTAAACGTGGAATAGAAATAGTTTTTTTTTCATTTTTACAATTAACTCATATCACACATTCAATGACAAGTCTGTGGGGTTTCTGGTGGGGTGCTGAGGAAGCTTGATCATCTCACCCATGCCCCCAACTCAACATATTTCAACATATACTTGAAGAACCATAAAACACATTGGAAATTAATGGGTGTTATTTAAAGAAACCAGATGGCACGGCCAGTCAGAAAGGTAGATTTCACAATTGATTAATTAATTTTGATATTGTTATGAAACTGGGATTCAAAAATATTCCCATGAATTATATCCGTTTATTCCACTCTGAAACACAATACACTTGAAACAATACAACAAAAATGCACTTCACCAAATAGATTTTACCTCGAACTACTTTGTTTCTCTGTACAACAATGTTTGCAATACTAACTGCCGCGTGCGTGATTCAGATGACTGATATACCCCCGTTCTTCCTTCTCGAACATTCTAACTGTTCTCGAAATATCTGAACCATGACGTCATCGGAACTCCCAACGGCTGGCCGACGAATATGGTAAACAGCACAGGGGCGTCCTCGTGATTTCCGTGATACTGTACCCCCTATAATTTTGATCATTCCGTTCAAAGTCGTTGGTTCACCATGATAGGGCTTCAGACTTTCGAGGTGAACAACTTCCATTTCAGGATACTTCCCAAAACGGTGTTAATTTAGGGGGAACACATCTCTTCCGCCGTGGCTTGTACAGCCAAATTTGGTCACCTTCCTTGAATCCTCCTGAATAAGCTTTCAAATCGTAACGAGCTTTCATTGTGTCACTGGCCAGGATCAACCTCTTATGAGCTGAATCGTGAATAGTCAATAGGCTGTCCCTCAGTGTATTGGATAGTCGTGTACTTCTGAGATTTGGATGCCTGGTTATCTGAAATTCAAATCACAGGGCAATCGAAGTTCCCTTCCAAAAATAATGCTAGCCGGGATGAGCTTGGTTGAGTCATGGATGACTGCTCTGTTTGCCATCAGAAATAGTGGAAGGTGTCTGTCCCAGTCCTTTTGATTTTTCTCCACTACCATGGAAAGATCTTCTTCCATAGTTCCCTCAAATTTCTGCATGCCATCTGACTAGGGGTGGAGCGCCGTGGTTCTAGTCTTGTTGATACCAATGAGCTAGCAAACTTCATTGAATAACTTCGACTCGAAATTCTTTCCTTAGTCGGAATGTAGCTCCAACGTTACTCTGGATTTCGAGAACAGGTTGTCCACCAATGACCTGGCTACTGTAGATGTTTTCAGGTCTGGAATGGCATAGGCTTCCACCCATTTGCTGGAATGTTTCATGGCAACGAGGATGTATTTGTTAATATCGTCCATAACAGGAAAAGGGTAATACGTTCGAATGGTGCGCCTACGTTGAATTTCTTCATCTCACCCATAGACCTTGTTTCGGGACCTTTGCTACGCCGCACTCTGGACATCTTCTGCACCAGCTTTCTTTCTCGACGTTGAACCCAGTGAAACATCTGCCTTACTCTGTCCAAGGTCTTATTGTCTCCCAAATTTACTCCTGATTTTCCTTGGTGAATTTCTTTCAAGACTCCACTCATCATCTTCCTGGGCAGAACCAATTGTGAAATTAATGACCTCCCATCAGCTGATTCCCATACCCGTTTGAGTTATCCATTTTCTACAACAAGGGAATCCCATTGTGCCCACATTGCCTTGAAGATGGGATCTCTGTCCGAAATATCTACCCAGGAGGGTCAGCTAGTTCTGTTCTCTTTCCAATGTGGAAAATTCCCAATGTTTGGATCGGCTTCCTGGTCCTGTTTCATTTGTGCGGTGGTCATTCATTTGCTCGTCTGATGTTGGTAACTCCTTCGCGGTACTTTGTTCTCTGGCTTTGCTCGGGAGCTCTGGGATGCGGTCTTCTAGACAAGATATTCCCAATTCTAGTTGCTCGTTCTAGGTGATGTTCGGTATTAGCATAATACTTGTTATTCTTTTTCCTGATGGGCGGATTATCAATAATTCTTCTGACTCTGTTAACTTGGATGACCCTGGGAGCTTTGCTTTCACTAGTCCTCATGCTTCTCGATGTTTTGGCCAATCTTGTTTCTTGGCATCTGCTCGGAGACTCACTGGATGATCCAGTCCTCGCTGATGAGCTAAAATGTGTGGGTGTCCTCCAAGGTGATGACGAACGTGGTGGCAACCTCATCTCACAATCTCTATGGAAATGTCCGCTCCTATTACATCTGAAACATCTTTTTCTTGTCTCTCCCGGCGATACTGGCCTCGTAGGCGAGTAAGATCATGGGGTGACCTTCAGGATGATGACAAACATTGTGGTAACCTCATCCTGCAATCTCTATGAAAATGTCCGCTCCTACCACACCTGAAGCAGTTCTTCCTTCTCTTACATTCCAGCTGTTCTCAAAATATCTGGACCATGACGACATCGGAACTCCCAACGGCTGGCCGACGAATATTGTGAACAGCACAGGGGCGGCCTCCGCTTATTTTCGTGATTTCCTTAAAAATATCATCAATTCGGTTGACATATCATAGGACTTATTCCATGAAGATATCAAAATCCATAAATAAATCAAAACACTCATATATTGAACAAAAGCACATATGGATATAGGCAATTTTTACTTGGGTTCGAACTCAATAGTGATTTACTTCGAAAAATAAACACCAGTAATGAGTATAAAGTTGAACTTTGAATTCGAGAAATGTATAACTGACCAATGGATGACATTCTGACCTGGCCATGTAGATTGGTCGTTTTTCACAGCTCATCTTTTCTATAATTTTCAATTTGAGATAGATAAAGACTGAATTACATGTGTCAAAGAACGATACACTATTATCAAACGGCATCTTATTAACACGAACAAAAGGACCTCTTATGAAAGGAGCATACACATATTATCAATTCATTAAAAAACATCGGTGGTAAATTACAGAAATTGTCCAATTGTGTTGTACATCTTAGAGAAACATTTTCTCAATGAAAGTTGTGGAACTCAGGAGGCTTTATCAAATGACGTATAGTTTGCCAATAGATTATTTAATTTTGTTACATGAAGTGGTCCGCAATAAGTAGTATATATAAAATGTATAAAAATATTGAAAATTAAAATTAGATATTGAAATATTGAAAGTTAATCGGTAATACTTAAAGTGTATTGAAGATAATGACAAAATAAAGCTGAAAGAAACACTACGAAAGTATTTGCATAGGTAATTAACACTTATTGAAAGAATTGAATGTCCTGAATATTGAACAATGGTGATTTTGTGATCATTATTTATGGACACACCACAACTTGAAATAAACCAGTGTTTTCTAGTTCCTGGAATATACAGGGTGTTTCTTAATAACATGGTAATATTTATGGGGGTTATTCTTGGGTCCATTTTGAAAAAAAAACTTCATATGAACATAAGTCCTAAAATTCTTTACTTTTGAACTACAGGGTGTTGAAGTTTTGAGAAAAAAATGTTTTTTATGATAACTTTGGTATGACCCTGGGTATTTTTGTGAAACGTAGTACGCATCTTCCATGCATGGAAAGACATTCTCTACTCTTTTATTCATGCGGGATTTGCTCTGAATCATCTTAAAGAGTGAAGTGATACGCCACTGCTTTTTCTCGAAGTGAAAATTATTTTTGAAATCCTCCTTCCTTCCTGAGCAAATCTGGTTTCCCGATTTTTTTTGTTTGACGTAAAGTTTTTGCATAAAAAATTTAAATTCATCCATTTGCCTCTCGCTAGACAACTTACGAATAAAAACAATTTACGTAATTTTAAACAAAATTTCGGGAGAATAATTTATAAACGGTAAAATGATAAAAATCTCAATACATTTTGGTATGGAATTTTGGATGTTCGAAATGTTAACATCCTGCTCTTTTTCTCATAGCGGGTCTGTTTTTAATAGTTTCGCAAGAAACTATGATGCGATTTCTCAACTGCTCTTCAGATTGCTCTAAACCAATGTTTCAAGATGGCCCCACAGGAAATAATCTTAACTATTGAGGTGCGGGGGGGGTGCTATGTAGCCATGCCTGTAGTCCTCTGCTACCTATCCAGCGATTATTGTAATTTTGGTTCGAATATTTGCGCGCTAGACCACTGAAATGCGCTGGCGCCAGTCGTGGATAAACCGCAGTTAATTTTTCATTAAAATGGGAACATCTTTCATCAAAGCTGGCAATTCTTCTTCGAGAAACTGCCGGTAATCATGCCCATTCAACCAGCCCACACTTTAACGCAAAACTGCTCCTGGTGACGGGATTCCAAGATTGCATGTGGGTTTTTTTCAGCCCAGAAATGATCATTGTGAAAGTTTCGGATGGCGTTTCTGGAAAAATTGGCTTCATCGGTGAATAAAATTTCAGTATCAAATAATGGATTTTCATACACTTTTTGAAGAAACCATTGGCAAAAGTTAATCCGTAATGGAAAGAGGCGAGGGAGTAGCGCCTGAGCCCGTTGGATATTGAAGGTATATAATTAATTGTCATGAAGGATTTCTGAAACAAGAATATGTGAGATATTCAACTTGTTCCCAATTTTTCGTGTATTTAATCCGAGATCTTCCTCAATTGAATTCAAAACCGCTACCTCAATTTATGGTGTTCTCACAGTACGTTGTACCGCTTTCAGATGATTCTCTGGTTCAAAACTTCTTTTTTATCTTGTTTTTTTTTGTTAGACGTACGGTTTTCTCATACAAAAATAAAATTAATTCATCTGAAACCCGCTAGACCACTTACAAGAAAAAACAATTTATGTAACTTTAAACAAAAATATATTTGAGAGAAACTGTAAAATTATAAAATTGAAGTAATCTAAATACATTTTGGAATGCTAGCACAAAATCACCCACAAAGGAATTAATTGAATCAGATGTTCAAAATGTGAACCTCCTGCAAATATTCATGCCTCTGCTCTTTTTCTCATGGACCCACGTACTCTTTTGAAAATGCCGGGACTGTTTCTAATAATGTCGCAAGAAACTATGATGAGATTTCACAACTGCTTTTCGGTATGAATTGGTGTGCTCTAAACCAATGTATCGAAATGACCCCACAGGAAATAATCCAAACTATTGAGGTCTGAAAAACCAGGTGGCCATGCCTGTGGTCCTCCGGGACCTATCCAGCAATTATTGTAATGTTTGTTTAAATAAATAAACCACAGTCGATTTCTCACTAAAATTGGAACATCTTCCATCAAAGCTGGGAATTCTTCTTCGAGTAACTGCCGGTAATTATGTCCATTCAACCTCGCATGAAGAAAATAGGGTCCAATTAAATGATCACCGCATACACCGCCCACACGTTTACGGAAAACTGCTCCTGGCGACGGGGTTCAAAGATTGCATGTGGGATTTCTTCTGCCCAAAAATGATTTGGATGGCGTTAACCGCTAACTCACTTCTGCCTTACAGAGATAATATTTCAGTAGACCAGTGACCATATGGCCTGTGGATGAAAAAGAAATGATTTCCACTAAGATATATTTTTCCTCCATTCCCTTCATAATTCATGCGATGCACTCTTGACCACTGCCATGCTATGTTCATGTTTTCCCAATTTATCGGATGTCCAATTGAAGGAGAAAATATTAACAGGCGAATATTAGACCATTCGTCATCTGACCATGGTAGAGGACAGGCGGCGTCCTCGTGGGTTGGAAGTCAAGTTGATGTCTGTGATAGTCTAGCCGTAAAAATACGTGCATTTCAAAAATATGTGAAAGTTGGTGAAGTTTAACAAATGAATATATTGAAAAACTGCTCCCTTGTTCTCGACGCTGGTAACAAGGCCGGATGACAACGGATTTATCGAAAGCAGGGGCCGACTTTATGTGAGAATAAAGAAAACTATATGAGTTTTGTTGCCGGATACGTGCATTGGGAAAATATCAGTGGGGTATTCGTCGTATCACTTCGAGTGAGACATCCAGGGTGCCCTATAATGATGATTAAAGATCATAATTACGAAGAAATAGTCGTAGGTATGTTGAGTTGAGTTATAACATTAGTTTGAAAGTTAAATTTTTAAATTCTTACAATGATCATTTTTCATAAACATTTGGAGACTACAGTGAAGAACAAAGTGAAAAGTTCCATAAAGATTTCAAAGAGATGGAAAGAAGAAATGAAGGCTATTGGGACGTCAGTATGATTTCCAAAAACCGATAAAATTCACCAACGGAAACCAACAAAACAAAGTTTTTTCTTAAAAAAATGCAATAATGTTGATTTTATTTATTTATTATTTGTTTCTATTGTTTTTAAATATTGATTCAATAACTTCAACTCTCAATAACTGGTCGAGGACACCTGATGTTCCAACCAATAATTACTATGCAAATGATAGACAGATTCCAAAAAAGACATTAAGGGTATGCTCATACACATTAATCGGCATATAAATGTCAATCCCTAAGTTGCGCGCAAGTGGCTCATTGCCGATCTGGTTGCTAGAGTCATAAATGAATAAGATCTGGAAATTGACGGCGATGTGCAAGTGACCGTTAGCCACTGCATTATCAGGTATCAAATCATTCAGTTCTCTTGGTTTAAAGTGTCGGAGTTCAATCATATGTTCCAAAAGTTTCACCACTCTTTGGAAGACACCCCAGTAACAATTTGATTATATTCGTTCAGTTCCTGTCAGTTTGAGAACTCTTTCTAGCAATCAATTTTATACAGAGAAGGTCTCAAAATATGAATGAAAAAATGTGACGTGATACTTGAAAGTTTATATTCGGTTTATATTAGGAATCAGTGGGCCACAATCCAAATGTTTCAGCAAAACCTATGCAAAAAACTTTTTTATCGCACACCTGTATTATCAAACATCTACGGTAATTCACAGCGATTCTATACTTGTGTGTATATCGTCAACTTTCTGAATGTGGATTGGGGTTCAAGAAGCAGAATCAACCATTTCGAAACTACTCGACCAATTCAGAAATCAGCAAACATTCATGAAAAGTATTTTTGTGCCAATTTTGTTTCATTCGTTTCGAAAATGTGGCCACCAGTTTGTCTACATATTTTGATATATGTATCAGATGATTTATCATTTAGGACCCAAATGGCATTCCACACTATATTCAATATGTATTAGATGGTAGTTGGTTATCCGTATATAAATATGTCAACATTTTGCAATGTTTTCTTCTGTAATTATTATCATTATTTCAGTTCATGAAGGAACCAAAGACAGTACTGGAAGACAAGATCAAATGCTTGATCTTTTGAAAAAAGGATTTCTTCAGCTAATAATGAAAAGTGACAACATTTATAAGGTCGTGAAGGATGTTCAAAATCGTTTGGGGTTAGATGAATATAAAAATGAACAGACCAATGCAGAATACTCATCATTCTCAGAGAGATTTTTGTTTCCATTGAACTCTCTGTCAGATGTTTTGGAGTTCAATAACGAAATTGTGAATAATGCGGACTATAAAATATATCTGGTGAGTATTGTTTGGGAAAATTTTTTGTGACGGATTACCCATTTACGATATTTTTGTTTGGATACGATATGGATATTTCTCTGCATACAGATGACGTTTCGTGAACATAATCTTAGTTTCGAAAAAATAAGTAGAAAAAATTAAACATAATTTTTAAATGTAGGCTTTCCCGATTGATACTGTTGTGTGACGTATTATGACTTACTCCAGATGTTTATTTTGCCACGTTTCAAATAGTCCTATTGGGTAGCCAATATAATGGTTACAGGTTTTCTTTATGTAAGGATTTAACTCAATAGTTTGTTTCCTTTTGAATCAGTAGGATAATATTTGAGGTATGGAACAAACGTTGAGGCTGTTATCCCAATATTCAACATTCAATTACAAATGTCCAACCCGGTAACAGCCATCCTAATAGTTGGACCAATGGAGAAAAAAATCATTAAAACTTCTAGCCAGCTCCGATTTTTTTCAAAACATTTGTCAAATTCCATTATCCAAAATCAGAAAAATAAGTTGAAATTTTTCAAGAAATATTTTTTCAAATTTTAGTTTTTTATACAGGGTGACACAGAGGTGCGTGCAAACTCCATAACTATTTTTCTATCCACGCTATCGACTTTTTTTAACGATTGGTTCGATGATGATGCACTGTCAAAAAATATTTCTATATATATACATTTTCATATATATATATATATATATATATATACATATATATATATATATATAATAATATAATAATAATAATAATCTTTATTCACAATCAAAATACAATCGCAAATCACTGGAATCACAAGTATTACAATTAGATTGAGATTGATGGTGTGGACAAAGCAGCAAAAGCCGATAAGTGTGAGAACACTTGTTTCAGCATTGACAAATATTTATAATATAAAAAACTAAACTACTTAGAATACTAATGTATACGTATGTATACGTATATATACATATATATACACACACATATATACACATATACATATACACACACATAAACACATATAAACACATAGATATACATATAAACAATATGTTTATATCTTAAACATATATATATTATATAAATATATATATATATATATATATATATATATAAGAATTTGAAATAAACTTTGTAGAAAGGATATTCCTTGAGGTTGCAGTCAAAATAATGGCCTATGAGAAAAAGTAAAACTCTTTCTTATTTAGTCAAGCTTTCGAAAATGTTTATTTTCATTATCAAGACAAGCTGTGGAGAAAAAAGAAAACACAATTGTGAAATACGATTTTAAACAAATCTATAGAACTTACTAAGGTGAGGTTAAGTGAGACAGCAACTAATCACCATTTCGTGATTGAGGAACTTTTCAAAATCATATCACTATGACCCACTACTAGTAATATATATAAAAATTAAACAATGGCACTCGCACATATTGTTTTAGATACATAATTTAAACACTTTAAAATTTGAACAGGCACAATAATTACCACATGGTTGAAGCATGACTGAAAAAGGAAAATGGTGGCTGACAAGTAATACATGACATGAAGTGTCAAATGTCATCTGTCCAAAAATGAACAGTCATGGGAGAACCATGTGTTTTGTCCACAAGACAAAAGGAATAGTACCAATCTATATGACAAAATTGTTAAATGAGAGAAAAATCAAAAATACTAAGCAGTTTTAAATTCAATTGGAATCAAGTTTCAACAAGTAATTGTAAATGACACTAAGGTTGGAAATATCAGATCGTTTATTCATGCTGTTTGGTTCATTTTTTATGAAAACCATTTCTAGGAAATTCCTTTTGTGGAAGTTATTCTCTACTGCTAAAATGGAAGGGTTGTTAAAATTACTAAAATGATTAGAATTTATATTATGTTCAGCTAATGCACAACTGTTTTTTTTTATTTTGCAATCACTCTTATGAGATGCTATGCGACCCGTTAAATTCCTACCGGTCTGCCCGATATATATTTTATCACAATTTAGGCAAGGAATACTATATATGACATTTGATTTCTCATATATCGTTAACGGGGCTTTAGCTATGCGACCCGTTAAATTCCTACCGGTCTGCCCGATATATATTTTATCACAATTTAGGCAAGGAATACTATATATGACATTTGATTTCTCATATAGTTAACGGGGCTTTAGTTAACGATATATGAGAAATCAAATGTCATATATAGTATTCCTTGCCTAAATTGTGATAAAATATATATCGGGCAGACCGGTAGGAATTTAACAGGTCGCCTAGCATCTAATAAGAGTGATTGCAAAATAAAAAAAAACAGTTGTGCATTAGCTGAACATAATATAAATTCTAATCATTTTAGTAATTTTAACAACCCTTCCATTTTAGCAGTAGAGAATAACTTCCACAAAAGGAATTTCCTAGAAATGGTTTTCATAAAAAATGAACCAAACAGCATGAATAAACGATCTGATATTTCCAACCTTAGTGTCATTTACAATTACTTGTTGAAACTTGATTCAATTGAATTTAAAACTGCTTAGTATTTTGATTTTTCTCTCATTTAACAATTTTGTCATATAGATTGGTACTATTCCTTTGTCTTGTGGACAAAACACATGGTTCTCCCATGACTGTTCATTTTGGACAGATGACATTTGACACTTGACACTTCATGTCATGTATTACTTGTCAGCCACCATTTTCCTTTTCAGTCATGCTTCAACCATGTGTATATTGCCTGTTCAAATTTTAAAGTGTTTAAATTAAGTATCTAAAACAATATGTGCGAGTGCCATTGTTAATTTATATATATTACTGTAGTGGTCATAGTGATATGATTTTGAAAAGTTCCTCAATCACGAAATGGTGATAAGTTCGCTGTCTTCACTTAACCTCACCTTAGTAAGTTCTATAGATTTGTTTAAAATCGTATTTCACAATTGTGTTTCTTTTCTCCACAGCTTGTCTTGATAATGAAAATAAACATTTTCGAAAGCTTGACTAAATAAGAAAGAGTTTTCTTTTCTCATAGGCCATTATTTTGACTGCAACTCAAGGAATATCCTTTCTACAAAGTTTATTTCAAATTCATAGTTATTTTCAACTAGTCCAGTCACGAGACTACCTTCTTCTTCTATATATATATATATATAAATATATATATATATATATATATATATAGTGCTTCTCAAAAGTCCCTCCCCCTCCTTATTTTTGGAACGATTGTACATAAACAAGTGAAATTTGGAAACTGAATATTAAAGGTTGTAAACGTTCCTATAGTATTTCTAATCCCAATTGGACCGACATAAAAAGTTTCGAGAAGGAATGATCTTACACACGACAGAACTTTTTTATAATTGTACCAGGAATGCTTTGAAAGTAAAAACACTAGTAGTATATAAATTTTCCATTTGCCGGGCAGTGCATATGAACACTCCTCGTAGTGATCTTGTTTTTATCGCCGTTCCAATTGGGATTAGAATAACTATACTAGTGATGATAGATGACAAAATCGTCAAAGATAACGTCACAAGGCCATTGTGACCAATAATTTTGAATGGAGCCCTACGGCAAGCAACACCTCTTTTAAAAAGTATCGAAAAAACCTATTCAATGATACTAATTTTATTTGTGTTAACGGCAGTTTTGGCAACTCGCTTTTAAAAAACGCAAAGCTGTGATGAATTAAATCAGTTAATACTAAAATTCCAAATTCAAGCTCCGCCTCTGGATAGTTGTCAAATAAGCTGACGTTTTTGTTAGTCTCCCTAATTCGACGTTTTTGTAATTGTCCAAGTTTTTGTACATTTAATAATTTGTGTGTGTTGATCGAACGTTTAACTGTTTTAGCATCTTTGGTTACTTTTAATATTTTTGTACATTTTAATAATTTGTTAAACTTTTGTGAGCCGAACGTTGAAGTGCTTCAAGAAGCGAAATGGTACGTGCTTTAGGTGATAAAGTAGCAGCGATCCTAATCCTTGGTGAAACTGGACAAAATATTCATTCAGCAGAACGCATTTTTAATGAGAGGTTTCCCGATCGCTCCGTTTCGAGGACTTATTTGGGGGAGCTTCTTCGTGAGTTTGAACCAACGGGTAGTATCAATGACGCGAAACGATCTGGCAGACCACAAATTTCTGATCAGAAAAAAATTGATATACTGGCAGAAGTAATAGTTAATCCTACTTCTTCAACAACTCACGTTGCATCTACCTGTGAAGTCAGTCGAAGTACAGTACACAGGGTGTTGAAAAAAAAACAAATTTCATCCATACAAATTAAAAATGGTTCATCAATTCTCAGACGACGACCCAAACCGAAGACTAAAATTTTGTGAAAATATGGAAACTAAAATTAACCAACAGCCAGACTATGTCAAAACAATTTGTTTTAGTGACGAAAGTACTTTCTATCTGAATGGAAATGTAAATACACAGAATGTGAGGTATTGGAGTGACGCAAGTGAATGTTTGGACAGGTATCCTGGGAAACCACATCGTTGGGCCTCTTTTTCTAAATACTTATTCAACTGGCGAGGTTTATCTGGAGCAATAGAACCGTTAATCCTTGAAATTTTGGAAGATAATCCAGATGAATTCGGCAATTTGGAAATAACATTCCAACAGGATGGTGCTCCTCCACACTATTACGGTGCAGTGAGACGGTATTTGGATAAGGAGTATCGTGGTAGATGGATTGGACGACGAGGTTCAACGGAATGGCCAGCTCGATCACCGGACCTCAAACCTTTGGATTTTTTCTGTGGGAGAACCTTAAATCGAAGGTTTACGCCACTGAACCTGACAATATTGACGTTTTAAAACAACGTATTTTTGCAGAATGTGAGGCTGTTTCCGCAGACCCATTCGCAAAAGTACGAGAAGAGTTTGAAAATGGGATATTCCACTGTCAGGAAGTAAATGCAGGTCACTTCGAGCAATTTCTCCAAGTAGATACTGATTCTTAAATCTGTAATTAATACTGAATGGAATTTAAATTTCAATGTTTACTAATGAGTCATCAAAACTGCCATAAACACAAACAAAATTAATATCATTGAATAGGTTTTTTCGATACCTTTTGAAAGAGGTGTCGCTTGTTGTAGGGTTCCATTTAAAATTATTGGCACAATGGCCTTGTGACGTAATCTTTGACGATTTCGTCATCTATCATCACTAGTAGTACAACCTTTAATATTCAGTTTCTAAATTTCCCTTGTTTATTTATAATCGTTCCAAAAATAAGAGGGGGGGAGAGGACTTTTGAGAAGCACTGTATATATATATATATATATATATATGTATATATATATATATATATATATATATATATATATACAGACTTATGCCAGTGTATGTGTCAGAATAGCGTCGTCCATAGACCCACAGAAAAATTCATAACTTGAGAACCATTTAAGATAACTAAACCAACTTTTTTCCATTACTTTTGGCATTCCTACATCCTTTGAGTTGAAGGTGAACTGGAAGTCAATGTTCCATCGCCTACTATGATGTTTTGGAAATGACAAATCACAAATGGCAATATCTTGATTTTTTTCAAATGCAACGCCCCATATTTTATTGCATCATGGTATTTTTCAAGAGCTCATTGTCGATATAGGTTTTGTGGGGATCTACTTTTTAAAGTTTGCGAAGTTTGTTGCAAAATTAAAAAAAAAAAAATTTTCGAAAAGAAAAAAAAATCGAGTAGGCCGTTGTCGTAAAACTTGACACATTCCTGTAATTTCAATAATTGTACAGTCTAATTGTTAATAACGGATTTAAGATCGGTTTGAACTCACTGGTAGTGTGTCTTATACCAAAAAAGAAATTGTAAGTGGTCGGATCAATGAGGAAAATGAGTTGCAAGTTTTATTGATGCTACAAGAAAATCCTCATTCAAGCACTAGGGAAATATTAGCGGAAACGGATATTTCACGAATCAGTATGAACAGAACAATATTGAAACATAAGTTCCACTCTTTATCATCTGAACCGACATCAAGAATTATATGGTAATGATTTTGCAAATAGAGTTGCGTTTTGTATACGAATGAATGGCATGATTTTAATACTTTGAACAAAATTATGTTTTCTGATGAAGCAATGTTCAAGAACAACGGGTTAGTCAACAGATATAATATGCATTATCATGGAGAATCCTCGCCGGTCAAGAGATATTGATCACCAAAAGCGTTGGTCGCCCAATGGAAATCACATTATTGGACCCCACTTTTTTGGCAATGTGCTGAGAGGTGAAAGGTATTTACATTATCTTCGAGAACATCCTCCCAGAATATTAGATGAAGTGGGTTTGAACACCATAAGGACCCTGTGGTTACAACACGATGGTCTGCAGTGCGAGAATTTCTAGGTCAATCATATCTTATCGATAGACAGACAGAGGTATAATTCCTTGACCCGCATGATTCCGAGACCTTACATCCATTCATTTCTTTCTCCATTGGTACGTAGTGGTTAGGGTTTTCAGAGATCGTCCAACAACTGCAGATGATATGAGAAAGAGGATCACGGAAGTCTTCCGCTCAACTGATAGAACAATGTTTGTTAGAGTTCGGGGCTCATTTACTAGAAGATTATCAGCTTGTGTGGAACTCCATGGTGACCTATTTGAGTATTTATAAGCGGAATTTTCCCAAAATTATCTCATTGTGTCTTGTTAATCATCTTTCATTCTTGTAAAGATTACTAGAATTGTTTTTTTGTGATGTACTCCTGTTTCTATTCCAATTTCATTTTGTTGAAACATAATGTTTTCAGTAATATATGGATGTGTCAAGTTTCAAGACAGTAACCAACTGGTTTTGTTTGATCGAAATGATCATCAAATTTTTTTATTTCGCTACAAATCTCGCAAATTTCCCAAATTGGTAACCACCAACCGTATTTTGGCAATATGCTCTGAATAAATTCCATGCAATGCAATAAAAAAATACATCGATGCATTTGAAAAAGTCGAGTAATTGCCATTTGCAATTCGTCATTTATAAAAAATCGTAGCAGGCGATGGAACATCGACTCTCAGTCAGCCTCCATTTCAAAAGATGCTCTCAAGCCTAAGGAATTGACTGGAAAAAAATTGGTCACGTAATCTCAAATGGTTCTGGAATTATGACTTTTTCTGAGGGTCTATACACGACGCTATTTTCACACATAAACTCACATGAGTCTCAGATGAGTCTGAGTAACCCAGGGGCTTTATTTCGAACTCGGTTGTAATACCCATCAATAAAAAAGGGGACACAACAGAAGCGAAAAATTACAGGCCAATCCCGCTCATTTCAAACTTTGGAAAAATATTCGAAGGAATTATAAAAACAGACTCCCCAGTTTCTTGCTCGAGTATGGACTGCTATCTGATATTATATGGACTGCTATAAGCTTTCTAGAAGGTAAATCAACTCAAGATGCCATAATAGAATTAACCAATTATATCTATGCAGCTCTAGATGTGAGCAAACCCTGCCTAGCCGTGTTCATAGACCATGCGAAAGCTTTTGACACCGTAAGTCACAAAATACCACCCCCAACACTTCAAAATATTGAAATTTGTGATAAATGCGTTGAACTGTTTAAAAGCTATTCCGAAAATCGCCGACAGTGTGTCAAAGTAAACGATACTATCAGTGATAATATTCCTCCAACTATAATCAAATTACTATGTTGATTTTCGCTATATGTAAACGACCCACTTTTGATCCAAAGTAAGGGAAAAAAATCTATTTTATCGGATGACACTGCCATCTTCTATAAAGGTCCTGGTCCTGGGGCAGTCTTATACATGATGTTGAAAGAGATCTTTCCACAATCAAAAACTGTTTCAACTACATGCACATACATAAAGTTTGACAAAATATTCTTCACAAATCCAACTATCAAATCGTACATGATTTTTACCCCCTGGTGTCGCTCTGCGACACCTGTGTTCGTTTAACCCTTAACCTATAGCGCATGCACTAATTAATAGGTAGGATATATCACTTATATCTTCCCCCCAAAAAAATACATAATAATCGTAATACATTTTTGAGATTCAGTGTGGATTAACCTATGAATTATATAACAATAGAAATACATTTTACATTTATGTGTAGATTAATATATCAATTGGCTGTTTTACTCTTTTTGGTCGTTCTCTTACTCTTTCCCTATCTGATATGTTAGGGTCATTTTCTGAAGTACTATTTGATTCATATATAAAAATATCCTTCTCCTGACTGATACAATTCTCATCAGAATTATTATCTGTAATGCCCGTTTCGTTTCCCTACAAAAGTGTTTCGGAATGCTGGTATTTTTTTAATTGATTCAAATGTCTCTTCCATGTGATACCACTCAATTCCGGAATTGTTACCAAATACGTAGAATGACCAATTTTTTTGAAAATTTTACCTTTTAACCCAACCAAAATCCAAAATCCAAAAAATATTTATTGCATAATAATACGATACATTTCAAACTTAAAACTAATATATACATATCACAGATATCCTTTATTCCTCGTCTTGTTGGGGATGGGAGAGGAAGGGAGGGATTTGCTCATTGTTGGGGGTATACGACTGCCCTCTTGCCCTCCTATGGGGGCGAAGTGGCAGCCCCTGCTGCTGTTTGCAGGTGAGCTCGTTGGCATATCAGTTTTGTGCCTGTTTAAAAAGTGACTTAGTTAAAACGCCTCCTGCCTGAGCTTATGCGTTTATTAGCTTGCTTTTTATATTGCGATAATTCAGGTCCTTTATATTTCATTAGTAGTTTACAATTGTTCGCTACTCACGCTGGGAAAAGAATTTAACCCAACCAGTTTCTGGTGAATTACGGTAGTCTTTGACAGTCACTTGTTCACCTACACTAAATTCTAATACTCTCCTACCTTTGTAAAACTTCATCTGTTTCTCCTGTTGTACTGAAACTGGATTTTCAATCTCTGAATTTGTAACCTGTATTTGTTTTTCTGGAACCATCACGTCAAAAGGTGTTCTCAATTTTCTTCCAAACATTATTTGAGGAGGACAAACACCCTTAGTACAATGAATTGTATTACGATAACCAAATAAAAAGTTATTGAATACTTTATTCAATTCGATGGTTCGATTTTTTCCCAATACATTTTTGAGGGCATTTTTCACGGTTTTTACAACGTTTTCCGCTGCACCATTTGAAGATGGATAAAACGGAGGAGAGGTGACGTGGCCTACCGCATTTTGAGATGAAAATAACTGAAATTCTTCTGAGGTAAATGTACTGGCATTATCTGTTACTGAAGTATGGGGAAGCTTAAATTTGGCAAACAGTGTTCTCAACACATCTATGGTTCTTTTTGATGTAATTGTATCCATTACAAAAACTTCGACCCACTTTGAGTAAGCGTCTAGAACAATCAAGAACTGTTTGTTCAAAAATGGACCAAGAAAATCTAAATGCAATCTCGACCAAATTTCAGAAGGATACGGCCACGGATTTAAAACTGCCTTGTTAGGAGACTTTTTATTGGTGAGGCAATATTTACACATTTTGCAAATTTCTTCGATCTGTCTATATAATCCGGGCCACCAGAAATATGATCGGAATAAGCTCTTCATTTTCACTACCCCCATATGGGTCGAATGTTGCTGTTGTAGCGAGGGTGGTTGTAATAATTTCGGAATTATTATCCGATTGTTCCAAAAAATACAATCCGATTCTGAACTCAATTCATTTCTCACTCTGAAAAATGGTTTGAATTTGTCCTCAACTGTTCTGGCCAACCAATGGATGGAAAATTTAATTTAAAAGGTTTAATTTCCTCGCGAATCAATGGAAATTTCAATAAATTATTGTAATACCACAAGAGAGTGAGAATAAAGTGAAAATAATTCGACAGATTTTCGAAAACTTGTTGCCAGGCAGTAGACACGGGAGCCCGACGGGCTCGAGTGGCTATTTCCAAATAGCAACAAGTTTGAGAAAGATATCTGGAGAATTATTTGCTACTTTATCGAACTCTCGTGTGGTATTCTGTAATTCATTTTTTGAATTTACGATCACAAACACACTTCCTCGCGAAATGATATAATGAACTAACCCAGTTTTGATTCATTTCTCATTTTTCAGTCGAATTAATGACATATGTCAAATTAAAAATAAACGATGTCAAAGAATAAAAACGAAATACCTCAAATCACTCCCGCGGCGATGTTCGAGGTAGGTTATTCTCACTATAATAATGTTTTGATTGGCCAAAACGTATATGAATAATTTTAATTGTAAGTTTCCATTGGTTTCTAGAAATGTCAAAAACCTTCTTCTGTTTCGAGTGGCAGTTATGATAATGAATCCGCATAATTTTTCTGTGACTGCACATATTTAATATTATAATCAAAATTTGATAAAATTAACGCCCATCTACGTAGCCTATTTGCTGAGGATTGGGAAATTACCTTTTCGGGATTGAATATGTATTTCAACGGTTTGTAATCCGTTATCAGAGTAAATTTGATTCCATGAAGGTATTGGAAAAATTTTGTTACCCCAAAAACTAATGAAAGGGCTTCTTTCTCGATCTGAAACATTTTTTGTTCCGAACTTGATAAAGTTCGACTCGGTTAATCAATAGGTTTTTCCGACCAGTCCGGCATTGAGTGACTCATAACTAAACCGATGCCATACTGAGAAGCATGGGTACACAAACGAATGGGCAATCCCGGGTTAAATGGACTACACACCATGCCCCCCTTAAGGTTGAGCGCCCATGGATAGTAAATACCCTTCATGTTATGGTGAACGAGATTTACTGTCCACTTCCATCCTCCCCCGCTCCTCCTTGGAGCGGTCCTCAACTCGCAAATGGCACCTTTGCGAAATTGAAATCGTACCTCCTGTGGTATGAAGTCAGCCTCTGAGTGCTTTAAACCTCTTGTTATCTGATCGTTTGATGTTTACCTGACTTGTGCTGTGTGTGCATGGTGGTGATGTACCTGAAGGGTGTGTGAGTGTATGGTGTGATGTGGGTATGTTGATCTTACGTGTTTTGTATTGAGTTGTTACTCACCTGACGCGCCGGAGTGCTACTCTCGGTGGTGGACGGTCGTTTTGGTAGACTGGTCGCAAGTATTTTTCCCTTTCTCCAAACCTGGGATCGTCGAGGTTTAAGTCCGCGTGGATGTCTTGAATCACCGGGTTTGTGTGGGTGTCCGTCTTCAGGAACGTCGCAGTGGCGTGGTTCCGAAGATGGTCGTCAAGAAGTTCGGATTGACATTCAAGTCCCTGTAGATAAATCTATTCAGGACGTATCTGGGAGCGTTCACTGCCATTCCTAGGCTCACGTTTAAGAATAGCTGGACCTTGGTCCTGTATGTTTGTGCGCATTGACCCCATGCGGCGGATACATACAGGATGATGGGGAGGAGGTTGGTCCTGATAAGGAGCAGTTTTAACTGGAGGTCCATGTTACTACTGCGTCCTATGAAGGGGTAGAGGTTCTTTCGGGCCGCTTTCGCTAGTCCGAGCCTCCGGTCTACGTGTTGCCTGAATGTCAATCTTTTGTCCAAGGTGACTCCGAAGTATTTGGCCTCGTTTGCCCATGGGATTCGTTGGTCATTCATGATGACATGTCCTGACGGTGTTGTTCGCCTTCTGGTGAAAAGTATTGCTTGGTTCTTTTCCGCATTGATCTCGATCTTCCATAGGTTGAACCAGTCCTCAAGCTTGTCTGCTTGATCTTGCAGGTATCGGGTTACTTGCGTTGCTTCCACCGATCTGGCCACTAGTGCTGTGTCGTCCGCATACAGCGCTAGCTTGTTGAAGTTGTCAGCAGGCTTTGGGATGTCCGCCGTGTAGATGGGAAACAGGTGTGGAGATAAGACTGCGCCTTGCGGTACTCCTGCTTCTAGGGTCCTCACTGCTGAGAGGTCGCTGCCAACTTTACATTGGCACCGCCGTCCCCGCAGGAAGGAGTCTATCAGCTTCACTATGGGAGTGGGGTATCCGAGGTCTGCCATTTTGGTGATCAAGCCATCGTGCCAGACCCTGTCGAAGGCCTTGGAAACGTCTAGGAATAGGGCTTCTGTGTGGTGTCCTCTGCCCAGGTTGAAGCCTGTTACAGCAAAGTCCACTATCCTCAGGACCTGCATTTCCGTAGAGTGTCCTTGTCGAAAGCCGAACTGCTCGTCTGGTAGGACGTTGAGTTCTTCCGTGAGTGGTTCCAATCGTCTCTGGATGACTCGCTCTGCCACCTTGCTCATCGAGGGGGTGAGGCTGATGGGTCGGTGGTTTTGCGGTATCACATGGTTCTTGTTGGGTCTGGGGATCATGATAACCGTTGCTACTTTCCATGGTCGTGGAAAGTGTGTGAGCCTGGTTAAATGGACTAAGACGTCCGCCGATATTGAAATGTATTTCACCTTATTAAATGATCTGTCACACTCATCCGACCAAAGCCATCTCACATTGGCTTTGGGTAATTTATATAAAGGATGCACGGTCATGGCCATGATTAGATATACATTTTCCATAAAAATGTATTAATCCAAAATTGATTTCAATTGCATTACATTTTGTGGTACTGGCGCATTTTTAATCGCCAAAATTTTATCTTCCGAAGTATGCGCCCCCTTCCTACTGATAATGAATCTTGAATATGGATGGCAGGCTTGCTTTGGCATAAGGAGCCCTAGTATACCTATATACAATCCCCTATGTGTGGAAATCGTGACTAATTTTTTTGATTCTTCATCTCTCAAAATTTGTTGATAGGCCGAGGATAGGTCTAATTTTGTAAAATGTTCACCTTCTAGTAAGTTTGCTAGAAGGTCTTTCATTTTTGGTAATATTTATCAATTTCTATACGGGAGTTAAGTGGTACTTTTAAATCCCCGCATAACCTATGCCTACCTCCTGGCTTTAAAACAGGGACGATGGGTGTACCCCAATCGCTATAATCAACTGGTTCTATAACACCTAAAGCATGTTACCTCTCCTGCTCCGCTTCTACTTTTTTTTTTATTGCATATGGTAGCACACGTGCCTTCAAAAATTTTGGTGTTTCCGAATCAGATTTCAAGTTATTTTTATTACGCCTTTTGTAAATGTGCCAATATCGGGCTGAAATACATCTTTATAATTTTCCTTTAAAAATTTGAGGTTTTCGGAAAATCTATTAAATTCAACTTTAAAATACTTTGGTCAAAACAACAACAAAAATCTTGTCCCAGTAATGGCGGACCTGTTGCATTCTTAATAACATAAATATCCAAACTAGATTGCTTATTTTGATGAATTATGTGACATTCAATATAACTCATAGGATAAATTTTGTCCCCAATGTACAGTTTGAACATTTTACTCGTAAATATCAAAGGTTTGTCACTGAAATATTGCTCATAAAAATTTATGAAACAACACTGAAGCTAGATCCTGTATCTTATGTAAAAACTAAAGGTTTGTTTTCTATAATCACGTCAATGTTAATCGAATCTACTTAATTAATACTGAATAAGGAATAATCATTTGACTCCAGAAAATGCTGTGAGTTTTGTTTATTGTCATTGTTTTTATTTGAGCACAAAGGTACTGAATGACCTTTTTTGCATTTATGGCAAGAACAGTCTCGAAATGAACATCTCGCTTTTTCGTAATTCTTCCTACCGCAAACCTCACATTTTGGAAAGGTTTGTTGATTGGAAATAGATGAATCATGCGCCTCACCATTGTCGTGACTACTCCTACCGGCTCGATTTGTTGGTAAAACCTTATGTCTTCCTGAATAGTTACCAGCATAATGAATTTCTGACTCAAGTTTTACGAAAACGGCTGACTCGCTTTGGACAGATAGTTGGGCGGCTGATTTGGTGGTTGCGGTCTTGAACAGCACCCCTGTCATATCCAATTATAAACTGATCTCGTAACACCATCTGAAGTTGGTTCACACTAAAGTCACACAAAGTGTTAACTCCCGTATTCGCGCGCTCCACCCTTTGGCCGATTCATTAGATGATTTGTGCGCTGTGTCAAATTTATAACGCGCGGCAAAAACTGGCAAATTTGTTTTGAAATAGTCCGACAGGAGTTTAATCATACTTTTGTCTCTGGTTCCACAGGTAAACATAAATTATGCACCAACTTGTATGCATCCTCGTTGAATGTGTTTAACAGGATTGCTCTCTTACGGTCCTGTTCCGAAATTGCATTCGCTCTGTAATAATTTTCGATGCGCCTTTTGAATATCACCCAGTCTGAATTTTCCGGGCCAAATTCGCATAAATAACCGATGCTGAAAACAGCCATTTTATACACTCTTCACTGGAACACGTACATTACTCTAGTTTGATACGTGGGTTCTTTTAGAATAAAATTAATTTGAACTTTATTCCACTGTAAATACTTCCTCGTCGCCACTATGTGATATTCTGGAACTGATACATAATATAAGCTTAGATCTAACTAACGTCTAACTATCAAATCGTACATGACATTCATCTCCTGGTGTCGCTCCGCGACACCTGTGTTGGTTCAGTAAAAAATATCTTATATCTGGTAATAATTTTGTTGTAAAGAAATTGCGTTTCATTTTATGTAAATATTTGTCACAGCCTAGTTGAAAGCCATTTGACGATGGGATGGGAAGGAGCATCTAAAAATCATCTTCGGCCACTTGAGGTTATCCAAAGACGCTTCCTCAAACTAATGCATAAAAATCGAAAAATTAAAGATATCCAAGTGATCGTCTGTATGGTGAATCAGGTGTGCTGAACCTGAGACAGCTATATTATAAAAACAGTAATATCAGACATCACAAAAACAAAAATGAAGCTCACCCACTCCTTTAATCCCAGAAAACTCATTTCGTTTCAATGGCCTTAGAGGTATAAATCTATTGGACAGAAAAATTACCATTATTTAGTTCCAGAATTATATAATACATTACCACCGACAGTTCGGGAAAGTCGATCAAATTTCACCATATTGGGAAACAGTATTTTCTATCCTTTTATATGTACTTACTATAATATATGTGTATGTGTATATATATATATATATATATATATATATATATATATATATATATATAAAAAAAATTTATATGAATGGATATTTTTTAGGCAATAGTTGAAATGTGTTGTTTTATTCAATCGGTAATCATAAAATAACAATATTCAGGTACCTGTAGGCAAAATTTTTCCAAGAAGCTGAAAGATCTGAATGCATGAGAATTTCAAGACTCCTTGTCTATATTTCATGACTGATATGATTCATCTCTTCTCTTTATAGATCAAAAAATATATATCTATTGGTGGAACTGATGGAAATGAAGATGGAAAAGTTGTAGCCCGCAAGTTACTGGCCATAGTTTTTACCAAAAAAGTGTTAACTTTGTTCTCCTGGACAGGTATCTCACGAACGAAGGGTTTAGAAAAGAAGGAGTCTTTTCAGTCCTGCCAGGGAATATTATGCCTATTTCAGGAAGTAGTTGGAAAAGCCGACTCCCGTTGGAATCAGAGCAAGAACGAGAAGTTCTTCAAAAGCCACATACTGAAACATGCTAAGCAAATAAACGAAGCTTACGAAAAGAAATATAGAAAGAGAACATCCCAGCTGTTCCACAGCTGTTGAGCCGCAAAATACAGAAGGGCAAATGAATCCCGGAAACGATGATGGTTACCAGGTGAATATGGAGACGATACGACTCCTTAGTGAACAGTATGAGAGCAATACAAATTGAACAATAGCTCAACAGAATACATCCGTTGATTTGGAGAGAGGGCAATTAGAATAAGGTTAATTCATATCATATCATGAAGTGCATGCTAATTATTATAGTATCCTGGAATATTGACAGTTTTTTTAATTTTCCAGAAATAGCATTGAAATATAACATTCTCTAGATGATTATGCACATTTTATACCATTATTAATCTGCTAGACTCGCCCTTTGGTTATAGGCTTGAGGATCACCGATCCGCTGATTATGTTCATGTTCCCACTTTTATACTGTAGTATTTGACAAACCTGACAATGAAGGCTATATTTGTTTTCTGCTTGGTTTCATAAGAAAGTAAAATGTTTATTATTAACCCACAGAATAGTTTTCATTGTTCGTATGAATTCGTGAATAAAATAATGTTAATAGTTTTAGATTCATTCTCGTCTGAGGTGACTGAAATTCAATTTCCAATTGCTCAGGAAGATACCATGGAACTGAAATATTGATGATTTGGTTATTCAGCACCAAGATAAATAATGAAATACTATGAAAAATTGGAACCATGATTCCATTAATTGAACATTTTTGAAAATTCAAGTACGGTCACTTTTCTTGGAGTAATACCGAATTCAAATGACAGCTTCTCAGGTTTAGGCTCACATCGTATTGTTTTCCGATAGGCCAAAAAGTTTCATCAGCACAAATCAGAAAACATAGCCTAAGCGGACTGTCATATATCTTATAGTATATGTCTCATTTGTTGCCTAATTTCTTGGAACAAAAACGTTTTTGAAAAAACAACAAACCAATAATGGAATATTTCATGTCGATGATTACTATAATATTTGTGAAAGTTCAAATGTGTCGTGATGATGACAGTCAATTATAAAAAGACAGGAATGGTTTTATCGTACCCATTCATTAACGAAGAAGATGAAGTGAACAATTTCCACAATACACTGGTATGGGCAGTACAACGAACAATGAACAATGAACAAAGTGGTAGAATAGGGTGTGAAATGAAGTTATCATGACTCTTTTTTATCTCCGTGGCTCAAAGCCAAGATTCCATGGCTAAGAGCAAGTTATTTTTCTTTCTGCGTATGGTTCATAATTTCATTATAGTTCGTTATTATGGCTAAGGTATGGAGAAGGGGATATTTTTTTGATATTATGTTGTTCCAGTAGCGGTATAAAACAGAATGAATTGAGTTGCAAAAAAAATGCGTCAGTTCTTTCACAAAATACTAAATAACTATCGATCTCACAACTCCCCTCATAAGACTCCAAGGCATCCAAATCTATTGTTCTAAAATGAAATGAATTATATATTCGATTGTCATATATTTATCCTATTTACCGATTTAATTGTATTTCTTACTGATTCCCTTGTACAGATACTCCAAATTGATGTCCAAACTAATCTATGTTGATTTTACAACTCACATTTTATTACATAACTCAGGAAGCACAAGCTGAAACTTTCAGATTCTGTGGTCTTCGTTATTACTCAAAAATATTGAACAGTTCTTTAGATGAATAAACATTATTATTTTATCTCAAACATTTATAAGAAATAAAGAACTACAAATTTTAAATGTTTTATTTTACAATATGAATAATTTTACTGTACATACATTTCGGAATCATGAAAATACATATCTCAGCAATCAACTTCAATCAAGACAAAAATAAATGTTTTGGAATGTTATAGGAACAGTGGCCAATATAGATTTGTTGATGCACAGGTATAATGAATTGGAAATGAGTTATGTTGAACTTCTCAATGTATTGAACAAATAAATTCTGTGGGGTACATTGTTTTGACATTATGTGTTCTGAAAGACCCTAACAATGAATTCAAATTATTTAACTTTTTCAGTAATAATTTTGGCGATTCCAGGTTTACGATCATAAGGAAAAATGCTTCTGCATTAATGTTTGGCTAGCAGTATTTATCACTTTCAGATTCAATAGTATTGGTTAGAAACACCTCGGTCAATCATATGTTTTTTCAGCTGTCTCACTATCACTATCCTAGAAGTAAAATACAGCTATGTTAGATGAGGGGAAAAAAAAACCTTTATAAACACCATTGGTAGTACTAAACTTTTGAATTCAGCTCGATGTCCTTCTCTTACATTTCTGGCATTTTTCAGCGGTGTTATCACCATAGCCCAATAATAATTCAGACTCAGTATGTTCGACAACTAACTGCTGCAGGTTTTCCCATGAAAATAGATTTGGGTCAATTATTATTGAACTATATATGAACCTACTCACGACTATAATAATGTTTGCTACAAACTCGAGCATATTTGAGTTTGGTTTCGGTTGAATCCTGTCTGTTAATTGATTTGATCCATTTCTCTCATCGTTTTATATCTGTAATGTATTTCTCCAGGAATTATGAGAAAACCCAGCTATTGAGTGTGATCTGCATCAGTCATTTCGAATGTATTTTGACAGCAATTTGGACTACTCCATACCATAAAATCGAAATAACAGTCAGTGACTCATCTTAGCTCGAACGTCCGCGCCGCCGTCGATTAATATCAGTACAATCACTAACCTCGACCACGAACTTTGTTCAAATAGAGACTGCTTCAAATACTCCGTGAGATCTACTGCACGGGCCGAAATAAATATTGTGTTGTTTCTGAACTAGTGACTGACGTCACTGACTATTATTTCCGACTCGTGGTATATTACTGTTTCCCGAACAAATATTATATTCTTAGCACGTCCAGTGATATATACCAGGACCGCAATATGATCAGTTCCATCGGCGAATTATGTGCATTTGTAATTTTTCAACTTTAATATAAGTAGGTGATTTTTGGTAAAATGATCTATTTTGATGAATTCTGCTTCCTGCCTCAGCTTCGAAAACACCCTGTATAAATTCCCGTTAAACCGCTGTCGAATGACATTGGTTGTGGATGCAGAAAATTCATGTTTTTCTGTGCATAACATAGCTTTCTCAGAACCCAAATGCTTTTACCACATATATTCGGGATGATTTCCACTATTTTTGAAAATGGTATGTACAATGTTGTACAAAATGCAACCTTCAACATTGAATCTGGAATCAACTGGCATCTAGGTAGGAAGCAGAAACAAAACATTTATATTTCCTTAAATATTGGCAACAATATAATAAATTAGAACAATGGGGTTTGTAATACGTTTGCAGCTCACTTCACTACTATCTGCCAAGTCAAACTAACTGAAAATTTCGGCGAGAATCTCTTCCTGCAATGCACAACTATGAATAATTCACAGAACTCGAGTATCATCCCCCATATCAGTGAATAAGATGTTTCAGTCTTACCCAACTCAAAAATAAAAAACAAAAGCTGTTGTGGTTTTGATGAACTATCACCGAAAATTCTGAAATGTGTGAGCAAAACATAGTTTCCCCACTCACACATCAATGCAATATTTCCCTACAAAATGGTGTCTTTCCAGAACCAATGAAATTTGCCCTTGTTTATCCATTGCATAAAAAAAGGAAACACTATGGACATAGAGAACTATCGTCGAATATCCTTAATATCGGAAATCTAATAAATGCTAGAAAAATTAGTTCACAATATAATAAACAAATTAGCTGAGAAATATAATTAAATAACCGTGAGTCAACAGGGCTTCAGAAAAAATAAACGGTTGAAACGGCCACTTTCCAATTATTCGAGTTTGTCTACCAAAAAATCGAGCATTTCTTTCAGGTTCGATTTGTCAAAAACTTGAATTGGGAAATGATAGACGAGAAATTATCTGCTCTGGGGTTAGGGGATATTCTTTCTGAATAGATACAATCTCAGATATCAAAGAGAAATTTAGTCCTCAAGATTGGTAAAGAACTATCCGAATTGTATCTGGTTTCCCTTGGAATTCCTCAGGGTTTCATCTTAGGACTATTCTTACTCTATGTTAGTGATATATCTCAGTTCATTAAAGATGAAAAAGTTACCATGTTTGCTGATGATACCACAATAACATGCATTGATCTTGAACAGAAATGGAACAGTTTGCATACATTTTCATTTGAAAAAATCAGTTTCCGACTCACTCATGTTGGAGTTGAACCTGAACATGGCATCACATTCAAAACTCCACGAAACTTGGCTTGATTCAAACATGACTTTTGATCACTATATCAATCACGTCTGTGGAAATTTGAACGAAGGTTTCCATGCAATGAAGCCACTCACCAGGCCACGTTATGGCCTGGTGTTCGGCTACTGGAGGGAATAGGGTTATCTCACAGAAGCGAATCGTTACAAAAATATTTTACCTTAGCTACACCCGAAGTTGTGGCGATGTTTTCAAATAGAAACATATTCTAACATTCATGTCTATTTACATATTGAAATATGTCACTTTCACAAAAAAACATTTATCAAATTTCAAGGGGGGCATGGCGCAGTGGTTCAGCGTCCGATTCGAAACTAAGAGGTTTCGAGTTCGATTCCCAGCCAGGGCAAAAAAAATGATTAAAATAGTGATAATTTGAATTATGAATCTTGTAGACGGGCTGAGGATGTCCTTCGACGATTTGCTGTTGCGTTCAAATGACCAGTGCTGTGCCTAGGTGGCGTATGGAGTTCGTAACAAGGCCTACCCAGAACCCTGTTGAATAATACATTCTATGTTGTGATTGTCCCAACGTCATAGAAGTGCAAGCAAAATTAATGAGGGATGCAGTGTTTCTTAGAGCAAGACTATCTGCATCCCCTCGATACACCTCCCTGTCTACGCCGGTTGAAGGCTGGATGGGAACGGATTTTCCGCGGGGGTATATCGATATTGCGCCAACTGGAGGAAATCTATAAAATTTTGCAATACAGGGCAGCCACCATGAATGTAACACCAGAACAAAGAACTTGGAAATTCCCAAATTACAGAACATTTCTTTTCTGGAATCCTCCTTTATACAACCGTCTCACTGCAAAAAAATTCAGATCACTGCGTACAATTAGGAAATTTACATCTAAATAAAAACTTTTTGCAATATTTTAATAAATATAGGAGTATTTATAGGAATGTAATCAAGGTAGCTAAGAACAATTATTATTGACATGAACAATCAAATACAAATTAAAGAATAATGGCAATAATCATAGAATCGTGGAAAAGGAAGTATATCGACAACAGCAAGATTATTTACATAAACCCAATACATTGAATACTTAGCTCTATTGCAAAAAAATCAGCCAATCTCAACTGGATCCTTTAGCTATCTCTACAAAACTTCTTGCCAAACCTATTTAGATTATTGCCTACAAATGTTCACGAGATAAAACAAACAATAATGGAGATAAAAACGATAAATCCTTCGATTGGATGGATTAACTAGGAGACTATTACAAAACCTACCATTCAGAGCGCTATCCGCGCTAGCAGATGTAATAAATAGATCTTTTGAAACTGGAGTATTTCCCTCAGGCTCAAAGACGGCACTTGTTATCCTTCATAAAGGTGGTAACACTACCCTCCCATCAAACCTTCAGACCAATCTCGTTGTAATCCACAATTTCTAAAATCATAGAAAAATTAGTTAAGAAAAGATTGTTACTATTTTTATCGAATGGAAAAATATTAAACGAATGTCAATTTGGATTTCAGAATTCCAAAAATACTAATGACGCATTTTTTTTTTTTGGAAAGGTTATACAAGAGCTTGAATGAAGCTGAAGCAATTGCAGCAGTGTTTTCCGATTTTTCGAAAGCTTTCGATTGTGTTAACCATGAAATACTGCTTCAGTAAATGCACCACTATAGAATAAGAGGAACATGTCTCGATTGGTTGAGGTCATACCTCGAGAATAGATCGCAAATAGTGAAAACGAACGATGTATGTTCTGATCTTTCGGCACTATATTGCGGGGTACTTCAGGGATCTGTTTTGGGCCTGATGTTGTTTTTACTGTACATAAACGATCTCGCTACAATAAATATTGAAGGATCCTTCACAATTTTCGCTTGTTATGGTATGGGAAAAACATTGATATCTTGAAACAAGTGGTCTCTTCAGATTTATCTGAAGTTAAGCAATGGTGTGATTAAAACTTCTCTGTTACAATGTGGATAAAACCAAAATTGTTAACTTCAAATGCAGCTATGATAACTCACCACTTGATGGTATTAATATTGAAGAGACACTTTGTACTAGGTTTCTTGGCCTGCACAAATTCAACATGTCACATCTTTGTGTGAGAAGTTAGCTTCCGGATCTTTTGCTGTTAGAATTGTTGCCAATGAACTTGACATATCCACAGCCAGATCCACTTACTTTGCCCTTGTAGAGTCCCATCTGAAATATGGCATTGGCGTTTTGGGGATTTTGTAATCAAACACTCCGAAATCAGGTATTTGTACTGCAGAAGAGATTTCTTAGATACTTGTGTAGGGCTAGCTGTAGACAACTCTTTGTTCAACAAAGAATTTTAACTGTAATAAGAATCTTTATTCTGAAGTGGTATGCCTGATTCACAAAAAAATATGTTAATGATTCTCCTGAAAATAGACCTTACAATACCAGACAGAGCTGCAATATTCACCTGCCAATACCTAAACTGAATTTAACAAAACACTCTTATATGTATGAAGGGAAGAAAATATTCAATCACTTGCCACAGTTAATTGAAAACATATCCGATCATAAACTATTCAGAAGATCAGTTGAAAATATACTTCTTGAAAATGATTTTTATAGCCTGCAGGAATAACACGTGAACATATCTCAAATACCGTAAAGTGATGCTAAAATAATAATTATGTAAACACTTTTGTTTTGTTTTTTTTCTCTCTCTCTCTCTTTCGTGTTTTATCTGCTTTCATACTACTTTCAATATGTACGACGGTGCATATATATGTATATGTGGATACATATGTTATTTGCTTGACAAAATTTTGTGTATATTGTGATGCAATTGCTTTTATAGCATGCAAGGTTATTATTATTTATTTATTAATTATTTTTTGTTTTGTCTATATATTCATATCTATTGTTTTATATTCAATAATTTCAATACCGATATGTTCTACCATCTTTTATTTATAACTTATTTTTATCTTACTTTGTCTGAGAAATTCTTGACAATAAGTATATATCTATCTATTGGCTATGTGCACGACAGTTGCGAATGCAATATTTCGGGAATAATATAACATTAGATGACCAGCATGTTTTGATAATTTCTATAAAACTCAAGTGAAAAACTTTGGAAATATGAAACATTGTCGATATCTGAGAGCAATTCATAATATTTGTAAGTTCAACAAATGGATTTTATAATGAGAACAGGATTTGAAAGCATAAAGTATATCTTCCAACATCAAAATGTGATAAAGGTAATGAATTAGCTTCAGCACGTTAAAATGTTGAAGAACTGAGAATTAAGGCCAAAGCAAGCAAGCCCATAATATTAGGCACACCCCAGTGGAATTAACATGCTACAAAACATCTTTGATTGTAAAAAAAGTACTCTGCGTTGCTGCTGGATTAATTTCAGTTACTTTTCCAGTTATTGGTTGAGTTGGTGAGACTACTGTGTTCCTCCTTGTCATGAGAGTTTCATACAAACCTGTGAACTCATAATAAATAAAATTAATTCATTGAAATCGTAATATGAGGTTGTCATCACTTACTTCTCACAGCAGCGATCTATTTCTTTCTTTGCTCCAATTTCCAGGCCGGTTTAGGCAGAGTATGAAATTTACACCAACTATTTTTTCCATTATTTGTATAGTTCGCATCAC
Organism: Gonioctena quinquepunctata; assembly: GCA_018342105.1. NCBI lineage: Eukaryota > Metazoa > Arthropoda > Insecta > Coleoptera > Chrysomelidae > Gonioctena > Gonioctena quinquepunctata. Next base: position 99,999 of record JAFIRS010003414.1, read on the forward strand.
AACAAATTCAACCTGGAATTTAAAAAACAAATCTGACAGTCCCGATAATTTCTGCAAGAGGTGCGCTGCGATCGATTGACAGTCCTCACCAAGCACTTCGCACATAGCCAATACAATGCACTATCAGTGAACATCAATGAAAAACTCTGTTACAAGGACTTCAAAATGAGTGTCAAACATCCTTTGATAATCAAGTACTTTTATAATTTGGAAGAATACTACCCCACAATTGTAACTGACTATTATTATTGATATAATTCGTATATATATATTGTTATAACTAAGTTTTTCACACTTCACAATTCCATAATATGTCATTTATTTTTTTGAAATCGATGTTATATTTTATAACTTTATAATTATGTATTGATACTATATATAACGTTTAAATTAAAATTATATATATATATATATATATTTATTAAAGAATGGAATTGAATTAATAAATTATATTATTATTATTATTATTATTTCAAACGTTTGTTTTGTCAACTTTTTACTTTTTAAATAATTTCAGTTTATGTTTTGTCATTTCACATGATAATATTCGTATTTTAGATATATTATGTGTTTGTATTCTGATTTGCCTTTTGTACAAAGTATGTTATTCGAGGCCAATAAATACTTACTTGAAGGATTTCTGGGTATTCAAATGCCCGAGGCTCCAGCGGACATCTTTGCCTTTTCACATTAGCTAGTCCAGCTGGAAACCCATGAATCTTGAATATGGGTGCAATAACAACTTTGGAAATACTATGGGACATATAAAAAATTTGTGGTATGTAAGATTCATAATTGACTTTTTTCAGATATGTCGGGAAGAGTTCGTTGTAGCCATTGCTCGGGCGTATACAAAAATCGAAAACAATTCCGCAATCATTTTAGGGAGCAACATTTACCTACCAGAACATTTGAATGTTCCAATTGTGGAAGGACTTTCAAGAGAAAATACCACCTCAGCAGACATTATGATACATGTTTCTCGAAAAAATGAATGAAGGATTGAATAAAATTTTTCTTGTTGATTTGAAAATATTGGAACTGGAACGATTCTGCAAATATATTGTAATTCATCAAGGACGTTTCCATCATTTTTATGAAATAACGCTACGTCAACAATCAACAATCAAGCCAAGTAATTCGTTAGTTGGATCAATGACAAGGATGTATTATAATATAATAATAATAGATTTATTACTAACCAAATGAATACAAAATGAACAATATTAACAATGTTACTGAGATCATTTAAAAATCAATTTTGTGGAATATAATTATCATACCGTATAAAAGTTTATTATATATCGAATATATAATGTAAATAAGTAAAATGTATTCATTTAGTTTCAAAGCTGTGATTTGGTGCCCTCTGGTTCATATAAGATGACGTATGCTTCTCCACTCACAACACAATAGATTTTGGTGATGGCGGTGATACTCTCGAGTCATTGTACTCGTGCCATGTGCCTGCATAAGGGTGCCTACAGTAAGCCGTGTAGCGTCCGTTTAAAATTGTTCCGCTATGGTTGGATACAGCATACAAGTTGCAGCGACACGGAGCTGCGTTATCTACTACATAATTTTTCATATCTAATCCATCAAGAGGAAAGTCAATGGTGACATTTAGTTTTCCTCTGAATCTCTCCATCTGCGAAAATAGTTTCAAGTGAATTACTAAAATTTTTGGGAATTTAAGAATAGATAGTGACTTCGTGCATTTTTTCCTTTTCTTGCATTTAGAACAAGTTTGTTTTTCGTCATCATCCAAAATTTCTTCCCTAGTGAACGAGTCTGAACATTGTGACAGTCTGAGCTTGCCAGTACTCTGTGGAATAGAGAGTTGAAATGTCCCAGAATGGGTCAAAAGTGACAGAACAATGGCCACAGAAAGTACATTTCAACGATGATTTCAGTTGACCAACAAAGTTATCGACAATTTTTGAGTTGTCCATTCTAAGATATCTCGACCAAGACTCTTTTGCCTTTTCATTATCGCTCAAATTTTCATCGATTTCTATGAACATAGGTTTAGGCATCCAGATCAGATAACAGTGAATCACTGTTTCCGTTCTGCCACCGATGATAAAAGATTCAAATAAAATAATTATTAAAAAACCTTTTTATTTTATTCAAATGCACTAAAAAGTAAAAAATAATTGCTTTGGATGTGCGACGTAGGTTATTCCGTGAGTTATAGATTCAAAAACTTGTCGCTTTTGTATTCGAACTGGAAACTTTGCGCTTTGCGCTCTTGCAAAAATTGCAAAAGTTATGAAGTTATGGAATAGTTTATGAGATATTTAAATTTTGAATCTTACATTTTTTTTTTCTCGAAGTATTTTTATAAATAATTGCAAGAAATTAAATAAAAAATTGAGTTTGAGCTTCGACTGGAAGTTTAATTCGTTCATTGGTTAATGAAGAATAAAAAAGGTCTAGGATGTTCTTGTCGTATCTCCAATAGTTTATGAGTTATATTAATCACAAAGATAAAAAAACCTCGTGCGAACAATTAAGTTGAAAAGACAAAAATATAAAATTCTAAAAAAAAAATGTTCCCCAAAAAACCACACAAATAAAAAATTAATTTATGCTTTTCGAAATACAAAAGAACAATAGAAAAAAAATGTTTTTCAATAGTAATATTTACTTGCAATAAAAATAAGTAACAATGCGATTTTAGCAATAATTTTTTTTACAAAATTATTTTGGTTTTGAAAATTATTATTTTTATCAATGATTAGGTTTCAAAAAAATGGATATCTTATAAACAATGCATTTGTTCAATTATTATTCAAAAATGGAATGAAAAAAAAAAAATTATTTTAAAAAAAACAAAACAATCGGCAGGTTAAAAAAAATGGAATGATTTATTTATGTTTTCATTTCTCAATGACTTACATTGTTTATAAAAATAAAAAAACACAATTTTCATTATTTTTCCAACGGGGATCGTTTTTTAAGCCTTTGAGGAATAGCTCCAAGAAAAAAAAACTGATTTTAATAATTATTAGGGTTTTTATGTTGATGTTCAACATATTAGGAATTGTTAATTAATAAAAGCATAACTGATAGAAAAATCACGGTAATTTTTTTTTTGCCCACGAATTATTGTTTATTTATTTTATTAGAAAGTATCTGCATTTTTTCCAATACCTAATATTCATGATAAATTTGTTGAAATATTTTTTTTGTTTGAGCATCTGATCCGGGTGACGCACGCGCGAACATAACCACCCGCTTTCACCCAAATTTTCACCGCTAATTGAAATTATAAATATTGGTGTCTACAGTTCCAGGAGGTAATTTCCTGCTCCTTTTGGATCTTTTGTCCGATTTTGGATATCTGCAATAGTTTTCGAAATATTTGAAAAAAACCAAGCCCCTCTTTTTTTCCATTAAATTGTTCATAACTTTTACAATTTTTCCACACGGGAGTTTTTTTTAAAACTTTTTTCTGAATGCCATTAGGAATTGGATGACACCTCACTCATAATTTTCCGTTTCCATAGAAAAATAATGGTCCAAAATGCACTGTTGACCAGACTAACATACCATTTAATGACGTCGCCTATTATGCATTGGGTCATTTTAATTGTTTGCACTTAACTGAAAATGATATTCGATTGAACTCATGTAATTCATATAAAGACGAATACAGGAAAGTATGTACTTTTTGAATTCGAAGAGCGCCCACTCTATTCAAACAAGCTGTAAAAAACATCGCAGTGATTGAAATGCGATAGCATATAAGGAGTCATATATCATTTTTTCAACATCAATTGATATAACATTTCTTTGGAAATAATTCAACATCAGAGAAGAGTAGGCATTCTTCAATGTATCCTAACATGTTCTCTTGCTGAACCTAGGTTCATACGTGAATATTTAATGGGTACTTAGTATCACCAATTCTCAAAAAAACTTATTTTTAGGAAGTCTGAAATGTTTTCTATTGAATATCATACAAAGCAACAAACTTATTCGGATTAAATTTTAAAACATGGTCGGTTGACAATTTATGTGATTTGAGTATCACCCTCATATAAATTATGAATATTAATACTTCCCTGAGGTTCACCAGAAAGCAGTTTAATGGGTTTCTTGTTAAAATATAGTATACAGGGTGACCCAGACTTCATAATTTTTTTCTATCCAACTGTCGACTTGATTTTTTGGAACGACAGGATCGATAATGAGGCACATTCTAAAAATATTTCTATTTTATTAAGGATGTTCCAAAGTAAGATAAACAACTAAGTTCTGTTTTTTAATGGCAACCCCCCCGCCTAATAAGATTTTTTGAAAATGACAAATTGCATCATTGCATGGCATTTTTTGAGAGCTTTTCGCCAATGGTGTTTGTGAGGTCTACTTAATAAGTGATGTTGATGATTTTTTCCAAAAAAAAAAGGAAGAAGGCTGCTGTCGGAAAGTTCGACACATACATACAATTCTGAAAAAAATATGTTTTAGCAAAATGAAATTGTAATAGAAACAAAAGTACATCTAGTAATATTTACAAGAAAGGATTATTAACACGAAACAATATGAAAATTATTTATAACATTAAGCGACCATCGCTTTTGTTGATCAACATATCTCAACCATATCATGCCTGTTGTACTTGAAAAATTCTTTATCAGAAAACAGAACTATGTTTAAAAGTATTATAATCCTCGTCAATCATGCAATTCATGTGGATACAAAACGCAACTCTATTTGCAAAATCATTACCATACAATTCGTGATGTAGGTTCAGATGATAAGGGTAGAATTTAGGTTTCAATATTATTCTGTTCCCACTAATTTGAGAAATATCTTTTTCGCTGCTATTTCCGTAGAGTTAAGATTCTACTTCCTCATTGATCTGACCACCAACAATTCCCTTTTTGGTATAAGATTCACTACCATTGAGTTCAAACTTATTTCTTGACTTTTGGAATCAAGAACCCGTGAATTCTTGCTCTGGATATTTCTTATGGTAGATTCTGCTTGTATAAAGGATTACGGCAGCTTTGCCAATACAGTAGATCATATTCACTAATTCTGCGCGAGTTGAATTAATTATTAAGATAGTTGTCGTGATATACACTTCCACTCAGATTTCGTTTATATTCATACCACTTTCAGTTAACATTACTACCTGTAACATATCAAATTTTCGGAATGATTTACCGCACCGAAAGCGAGATATAAGGCTTCAAAGTTGCAACGTTTAAACGTAATCCCTATGTGAGCTACCGCGGACACCACATTTTAAGGGATAACTGAAAACCCTCCTTCAATCTTTTTGAAAACTAGTATATTATCAAAAGGTAAGTAACAAATTTCATAAAAAAATTAACACGCGTAGCCATACAGTTATTTAGTTATTGCCGTAAGAAGTTTCTAAATTATTGCGTATGAGTGCAAGATAGGAAAGGCTGAGAATCGTGGCAACGCCTCAAGCGGGCGCTCGTGATTCAAATAAGCGAGAGCGCGAGGGTTTTGGGGGTTTGAATGAACTGTGTTTTGGAATGCACATATTTATTAATAATAATTGTGAATAATTGCATTAATATATACTGATGCATTTTAAACATTTTACAATAGGAATAGATATAAAATAAAGTTTTTTGCGAGTAACGGCAAACAACAGTGCATAAACTTTATTTTATGTATACATTTGTAGAACACATGTACGTATAACATAATTCGAATATTTTCAAACATAAACAAAAATTTTAAGAATCGACACTATTTGAGTTTTTGACAATTCTGGATTTCAAAGTTAAATATCAAATATTATTTTACAAGCTTTCATTTAACATTTCTGGATTTCAAAGTTAAATATTAAATATTATTTTACAAGCTTTTATCTAGTTTCACGTGTCCCGGTGTACAGACACTGTGCAAGTCTAATTTGATCCACTTCTAGATGCCCGATTATCGTGGTATTTGGCAGGTGTTCATAGTTTCCCGTGACAATGCTTTAAGGAATTTTTGTTGGAGAAAAAACAAAATGGCGGCTCCAAGATGACCGACGATCTCTGGATTATGGTTCGATTCTATTCAAAATTGGTATGTGGGGTTTTCGGATCGGAGATATGAATTTGTATCAAAATTCACGAAATCAGATGGCGAAGGAGTTTTGTGATTATGGTTCGATTCTATTCAAAATTAGTATGTGGACGTTTTGGGGTCGGAGATTATGAATTTATTATATAAATTCAAGATGGCGGCTCCAAGACGGTGATTGAAAAGTTTGAAGTATATACAAAAAAACAAATAACATAGAAGTATTAAAAGCGTTCAGAGAGATTTGAACTCTTCTCCAATTTTTTATTGTAGAGTTTAAGTTTTATTGGAAAATAGAAATGCTGTTTATATTTTCCAGTAAATAAATGTCCTATTTTTTCACACACATGATTCGTTAGCTTGATTGATGGCTTTTTCAGAATCAATCATTAAATTATAAAATCTACCTTTCCGACTGGTCGCGCCATCGGGTTCATTTGTCTGGTCTGGGTGCTTTATTATTGTCCGAAGTGAGACAAAGCGACCACAATTCCAAATATTTGTTGGTTTGAAAAATGGGACCATGTTAAGTGTTCAAATTTTTTATTAGTGTGTGGGATTTTCATTTCTGCAGATCATTTTTTGCTTATGATAAAAAAATACTCATTTATTTGATTTGATAGTTCAAGAGGATTGGTGATTTCAGTATTATAATTTAAGATTATATCCTCAGGTCGTATTTTTTCTTTTTGTAGTTCGCAATGTTAACTGTTTATAGCATCCCCAGATGTTTTTAGGTGAATTGTGGGTATTGTCAATTTCTCTTTTGAAGTGTTGCCTTTGGAGGTGTTCAATAATTCACTCAGAAAGTTTCTACACTTTAGGTATTCTCTCTTCTTATTAGTGCCCATCCAATGGATGGTTGACGTCTTTATGTAATATTTCAGTTTCTTTATTACCATCATCAGTCCCTGTATACTATGGTTTTTTTCTTCTGTATTACTTCAGAGTTATTGGTTTATTTTGTTTTGTTGAAGGAGGTATTCGGGTCTGAAGTTTCATTCCCTTCGTCCCAATAGACATTACTTAATAGTTCGCTCAACGGTTGTTCATTCACTTCTTGATATATCTTACTACTCCTGATTTTCGATTCCTCAATATCGTTTATTGAAATAAGGCTTGGGTAATGATCAGTTACCGCTACTTCCAATATTGCAGAACGGTGGGATTGATCAGTCATCTCCGTTTTATTTAAAACACAAATATGGTTCAATTATGTTGAAGTCATATTTGTAACTCGAGTTTCCTCATTTATCAAAATGAGTTTAGGTAACGGCAAGTTTCTGGGCAATTTTCGAGAATGTCAAAGTTAAAATAACCTATAATTAAAGCTTCATCATAATTTTTTAATATTGTATATTTAAAATGTTTTCGAAACTATTAAGAAAGTGGGAAATTATTGTCCGAGAGAAATAATGAAAAAAGAAAATTGTGGGTTCGACTCCTACTTGAGGATGCTTTTTTTTTACTTTAATTTAATGATCTGTCCATTATGCCACAATTTCCTTTCTTCACTATTGAGTTATCCATATTTTTCAGTGGAAGGCGGCCTATAAACCGCAATTATATATTTTTTTATTTTCGGTCTCAATTACATTCACCAAACCGATATTTCATGCTGCTGAAATTTTCGGAAAAATCTTTTTTCAGTTGAAAGTAGAGCAAATTAATTTAGAAATTCATGAATGATTCAATTTTGTTCCATTCAGAAAATTTGTTACCTTCAAAAATGAAATGTAATTTACCACTGAATTTGTATTATTAATATAAATTAATGATTCTTCAGAAGCTCATATATCATGAATTTCTTTGAAAATATGAACAGGATGTTCATAAAATTAGATGTGGATTTTTCAATACACAGAAAAAATTTTCTATTCAATATTCAATTGAGAATGTTTTCCTTTTCTCATATATCATGTTGTGAATATTTCTATAGAAAATATACTTTATAATATGAGTGATTCCTTTCCAGGAGCCTTTGATGGATTCATCTGCCCCAGATGTTTGAAAATTTATAAGAAACAGTCTTCTCTCAAGAGGCATCTAAGATACGAATGTTCAAAGGAGCGGAAATTTCAGTGTCCACATTGCATTCACAAATCTAAAAGATCTGATGAGCTCAGACAACATATCAATAGAAAACACATGAACATACATTCAGATAATTATCTCAAATGTCTTTTTTTTTCGTCATAAAAAGTTATATTTTTTAATCGGCGGAATTTTGGAATGTTCGATATTGGTTGATAAATAAGAAATACGAAGTGAAAACTAAATGAGAAAACCTGCGACGCGAAATATAGACCTACATAGAACAGAAGAATTGACTTGAATCATCAATTCAAATGAATGGATTGATTTCATTCATAGATAAGACTCATCAGAAAAGCAGATATTGAAAAGGAAATTCTCATCAGCATCTATTCTCGTAATCATAATTTCACAAAATTCCTGCCGCCTATCAAAATCATAGTCATTCAATTGGTGTACCAAATGTATTTTGTAGGGGTGGAATTTATGAGGTTTCAGGATTCGGCGGATACTGGTTCTACTGATATTGGTAACACTAGCCAATTTACTTGTGCTCAATGTTGGGTCTGCATGAACTTGTCCTAAGTAACTTCAACAGCTTCATTTCTCAACGGAAATTCACGTTCTGGGTCTCGTTTCTGTTGACTACTGATCAGTTTGACGAAATTTTGCACTAATTCTAGAACGTATTTCTAGCAAAAGTTTATCTGGATGCGTTTCATTGAACAAAGTAGCTGTACGGTTACCGAACTATCATTCTTAAAAAAAGGGTTATTATCTCAACTCTTTCCGCGACCATTATTGCGGAGAGATATTCAGCAGCTTTGGTCAAGTGATTCACTCTAATGTCGTTCAATCAAAGATCAGTTCGACACTGACAGACGTCCACAATTGCGATATTGGCGAAAAAAATTATCTCATACGAAATAAAAATTTGAAACGGAATTGCATGTTAGATCATTCAATTCCTTGACAATGATACTTAACTTTAAACAGTTGCATTGTTGGATGTTATTTTTATTGATTGAGTGAATAAAAAGTGATTTCTCAACTTCAAGTTTCTATATCTGGAAAATGAATTGATGCAATTAATTTATTTTTATTGTTTGATATTAAGAAGGAAAATACCTTTCAAATGAGGTATCACTTGCCATATGTTGCTATTTAAAAATTTGAGGATGGCGGTCACAGCTCCGAGGGATGGAATGTATTTCGGGTGAATTTCATCGCGAACGATATCCTCCTCGAAAATGTAGTTGACGTGTCCGAGGGTTTTTATATAATTCGGTTCTGCCGTCCTACAGAGCCGCTGTTTCGTTTTCAATGGCCCACTCTGTATATATATATATATATATATATATATATATATATATATGTGTGTGTGTGCTTTCTTCAAAAATTTCAACGTAAATTCATATATATATATATATATATATATATGTCAGCTTTGGAGATTTCTGCCACGAATTATTATAAATATTCCATCTCCGAACACTGAAGCTTAGAGTTTGTACGATTACATTGGAACGATGTTAATAGGGCATGGAAAGAAGGAAACTCGATTTTTTTAATATCTTCCCACTGAAAGAACACAAAAAAGAGGTTTTGAATTATTGGATTGATAATTCTATGAACGAAAAATGTGTTGTTGCTTGTATCAATTCGAAGGCAATATAGATATACCTAAAACAAAATTGTTGTTATTTTAATTGTCGCAAATTGGAATTCTGAGGGTAGCTTCACATTTTTCAAGAGCTCTCGTAATAAGCATTTTCGATATGCCTGTATTTCTCAATACCGCACAATTTACTGAATTTACTGAATGAAAATACCTTACAAAGTGCACAATATACATGAGATTCCAATACGCCTCACAAATAAGGTGCCGTCCTGGAATTGCTGACCAAACCAAGAAGACCCATTTTCTAAAAACAATGAATTACGGACTATAATCTGTTTCCTAATGTGAGAGAGTGATAAAATGTAAATTTGCAATGACAGAACCCATTAAACAGTATTTCAGTTATTTGAGACGTACACACCCCGAATCGTTCCTAAATTAGGGTCACCTTGATTGGCATAACAATAGAAAGATGAGTTTTCTGAGTGAAATTTATGTGACAGCGGCGTAACTACAGTAAGTTCATTAGAATAATAAGTATAACAATAATTAAACATGATTTCAATTATAGAGATAGGCAGATAATTGAGATATTAATTATTCTGATATTGAGTGGATAAAAACGTATCATAATGAAGTAATAATAATATGAAAATAGATAAATTGGAATAAATATTAATATTCAAAAACGAATATATTATAGAAAACAATACAACTTCATTTTTGAATTTCAGCCATCATAATCCGAGTAGTCCGATGACCTATTGTCGTTGAGGTCCAGAGAAATAATAAGGAGCTCTTCAGTGTTTTCTAGCATGTTATCAGCTTCCCACATTCTTTCTTCTATTCCAATTTTCGACGCACTTTCTCCATTTTTCGCAATCCACTGTCCTTATGCAAGAGGTTTTCAACGTCTCTCATTTAAAAAGTAGTGTTATGCCTTGCTACAAACCCTTTTAATTGCGCTCACACCAATTCTATGGGTTTTAATTCACAGTGTTATGGCGGAAGGCAAAGTACCGTTATATTCCGCTTTGAAGCGATTTTGTCGACAACAAATTTCGTGCAAAGATGTTCATTCAACTTTACAATCTCCAGTGGCTCCTTTCTCAGCATATCTTTGTGAAATGGCTTCTTATTTAAAGTAAGCCAATGAATGATGAAGAAGACGTTGTAACAACCTGCAGTTGTTATTTGATTTGTTAGTTTTATATTTTTGTTATAAAACAACCTGAAACTTTAAGCCAGTGGATGATATTCAGGAACTCGCCCTGTAATATATATTCAATCAGAATGAGAAGGGGCTCAGCGGCACGAGCGTTGGTCTTGTGTCCACTGTTTCCACCCGGCGCAAGTTCGACTCACGCAGCTGGTGAAAAAAATTTCAAGGCTCCAAGAGTGGTTTCGGATCCCACTATAAATGGTAAGGTCCCCGTGATCTCAACTCGTACAAGTTTCCATTCATTTCTGAGGGTTGGTCAAACAACTAAAAAAAGCGGTAAAAAAACGATGGTCTTACGGTTTCATAAGCAATCGCGTAGATAAGTTAAATTCATAAGCGAATCTAATGGTTAGGCAACTGACAGGGCAGGCCCAATTGGAGTTCATATTGACGCATGGGAATGCAGCCGTTAGGCCGCCCACGTCAGATCACTAATTGTAATTACATTGTAACGGATTGTTTCGACTATGGAGAAAAACAAAGGCTCCTTTCAAAACCTCGTCACGCATCCACGGCACCAAGAACTGATGACAGGGCACGCTTTTCCATAGCGTCTCTGAAAGCCTGAGCCATAAAAGCTTCAAGAAACAGGAGTCTCTCGCGCGATTTGACACGAATAGGACGTGGAGTTTTTCTCCCCGAAGCAATTTGCATCAGGGAGTACCCTCTGGGAAGTACGGCCAAGGTTTAATTGGAGATTTCAAAAACTATCCCCTCGAAGCATATAAGCGGGTTGTTGAAAAGCGAAAAGTTAGAGTTCTCCTCGGGACGTTGAAACCAAACGGGTATAGTGAGGATTCTGTCCCGTAGAGTCAAGTGTATCGGGCGACGCCGAAAAATTGAGAATTTTTCACGGAATCACGAAGTCGATATGATATACGGGTCGATAAGTACTCCGCAAGGATATTTTGGCTAGGCGCGACGAACTGGGTGAAATATAAAGCGGAAACGGGCTTCGAAGTCGCGAATTTTCGTTAAAGTGATCAAAAATGAAGAAATCGACATCTTAAGTGGTCATTTTTTAGGATTACTTGAAGATCCCACGAGATTGTTTGGTATCCACAGCACAAGTAGTAAGTGATTTTAGGGTTCATGGGTGATGATGAGATGATTACTAACCTAATTTGCAATTTGGGTGGATTGAAAATAGTTGAGAAATCCTTCCTATCCAATCTGTAGTTCGAAATCACTTTGCGAGAAGTATCTCGTATGTTTTAATGACCAAAATAGGCAAGGGGATCTAACCTCTATGCAGGGCATAAAGAACGGGCGAGTTCTAAGTTTCGTTCGCCAAAAACGGCGAAAGTTCGATTTTGTCATGTAAGATGAGTAGATGACCTATATTGTCAGACTCAGATGAGTCTGAAATTTACATACTTTGATGAATATACATTTCCTCATGTAAAGTTACCGCTAATTCACTAATTTTATCTATTGAATATACTTATTGTACTCTAAACAGTATCATTATTTGCCGGTCAAATCGGCGTAAGAAATTCCCGAACTTAGAGGGAGAATCTCAAACCCTCAGCTAACCACACCTTGACGAAAAAATCACAGCAAGACTAGACATCGCTTCCAGCCTAATTCATTACCGATTGAATAATCAGGTGATGAAACCCAGTACCAATAGGAATTTTGAGGGCAATTAACCTCAAACAATAAAATCCCAACCACGGGATTCGACTTCCTGCTGTCGCGCGAGACAGACGTCGACCATGTGACAGAAAGTTAGGTTAATGTGAGTTATTGTACTTCCGTTCCACGTGCATCACGAATTTATTTTATTGTTGAGGAAGCTTAGAGTATTTCGAGTGAGACAATTCCGGGTCCCCCCGAAGGGAAATCGAAGCCCCAGAATACTTTCTGGAGTGGATTTTCGAAACTGACGAATTATTCGTTATGGAAAGGCAATGAAAAACAAGCAAGCAAAGCCAATCCTAGCCATCTTCCGTTGTCAGGTTGGTGACAGAGAACGTCCTCTCGCAAGAGAGGTAGCTGCCAAATATATTTGTCTTTGTCTACTTGTTGGGCTAAGCTGAAAATTCATTTTCTAATAAAACAGAGAACGGTCGGCCAAAAGACCTATCACGGTTATAATTTGTGATAGCCTATGGGATTGTTTTACAATTGGCAACATTTGGTGGGATGTTTAATAGAAGTAATTATTACCGGAAAAATAAAGAATAGTGTAATTGAATACTTCTACAGTGAAGTTCATCATTAACTTTAAGAAAAGGAATAGACAATTGAGAACTTCTTCAGTGGTGACTATAGGTGGGATATTTTTAGAATACCGTTTTATTTTATTGGAAAAATAACAACAATTTTCAAGCCTGGTCGTTACAACTGGTGATAACTAGGTGGAGTAAGTAATGTTTTTTTTTTGTTTGAACAAAAAAATTATAAAATATAGTCTTTTGAATAGTAGCCGGCGTTATCCGTGACTATAGCAGTCCCAGGAGCAATAAGATCTAGCATTTGCTGGAAGTATTCTTCAAAAATATCTCTCAGACCATTTTGATTGGAATGCTAGTAAGTTATCATCGACAAATTCATTTTTGCTCCCAATATGAGTAATTATTGATCTTTTACCTTTTTCCGGGTGTGCTTTTATTCCAGTGGACCATGCTTCCATAAAAGCTTGCCTCGCGCATTTTAGATTTTTATCCTGCCATATTCTACCAACGGTATATCCTTCATTTAACCAAGTTTCGTCCATATAATAGATATTGCTATTTTCCCTTCGGAACTGTCTAACTCAAATATCGTCGTCGCCAGCAGATGATTTCGTCTTTCTCTATTTTTCTGTTTTGAATTCTTTCATAACGAAAATTCATTTCCTTCAAAGGTTTCCACACTTCCTTTCTAGACATAGGTGGAATGAAATAATCCTTTTTCGGTACAGACAATATTTTGTTAAATCAAGAAAGTTGTAGCATTTTTTCTGAACCGACAAAAAAGGTAAATAGAAAAACCATTGAACGTCGAATCAAAAAGTTATGCTGAAAACTTTTGTTTTTTCTAATGGGACACCCATTATATTATTGCATTTTTGGGTTCTCCGGAAAATTCAAAAAATTACAATGACATCAACTTTAGATTCAACATCGTACGCCTATGGAATGCGTCGAAACGACTTGGTTCTTCAGTTCAATAATGATTTATTACTCTCTCAAATTAGGAAACAGCGTATAATCTCAATTTTATACAATTAGGGAATAATAAATCATTGTCATTTTACTATTTTTTATTTAAATAAGAAAATTATAAGTTCTTACAGAAATTAATTTTGAATATGTTTATTAAACAACTAAATTACAATATTATTTAAAATATATGGGTAGGAGATATGTATAAAAGTGTTGATAATGTACTAAAACTAATTTAACTTGAATCAATTTATTGTTTATTCTTTAGGATACTAGACAAATATTTCACGGAATTATATCTGGTAATTTCTTTACGTTGATATTGACAAATTTTAGTGGTTAAAAAATCTTGTCGCTTTCTCACTTTAGTATCGCGTGTTCTAGGTCTCTCGGAGACAGATCGAAGTTTAATGATCATATCTGTTTGAAATTGTCTTAATATGTTTAAAATGTTGTTGGATGAGAAGAATGAAAATTTTCGTTAAATTTCGAATGGAAACTTTCGCAAGCATTCGTTTTTCTCTGCACGCTGTCTGTCATTGCAGCCCTGGAGGAAATCTTCGTCAATAAAAAAAACACGTTCATTATTCGGCATATCTTTCATCAAGTGAGAGGCTATCTCCTACTCCACTCGGATTCAAGAAAGGTAATCCAAAAATATATTGTAACGATTTCCCTACACTACTTTCATATTTTTATTCCTTCGTTAAACCAATGCTTTGCAGTTTTCTAAACCAGGCTTGTCCCAAATGAAATCGGCATCTAATTATTTTTGATTCATTTGCAATCACTGCATATAGCTTGGTCAAAGTCACTAGTTCAGGCTTAAGTTACAAATTAATTTCAATGCACCTTTTGCAAAGAAGAGCAAACATATATTTATAAGTGCTTTTTTTTTGTCTAGAAGTAAGCAAAACGCTATAGGAATGTAACAACCATTTTGCTCCATATGAATTTCGAATGATTGCAGAAAATATTTGACAAAGTAGGACAACGTGCCAACAAAATATTTTTCATCTGCGTTGTATAATGCATTCACGTGTTTGTTTATAAAATAATTGAAATGATAATTCATTATTATTATTAGGTATTTGAGTTATCGTGGTTCATGCTATGTTTGTTTTACAATTTTTCTATGCTTTTTACTATTCTTAAATCTCATAATATGCTTTAGTCAACGCATTTGTATCAAAAAGTCAGTCCTGAAGTATCTCTATTGTCAAAAGTATGTGACTAACAATACATTCATATTGAATACACAATAAAAATAATATGAAAATTTAAATTAATGAAAAAACATTATATCTCAAGTAGATGAAAATGGTATACAAGGAACATCCTGTATGGTAAATCATATCAAGAGGAAACCCAACAGCGATATCTCGAAAACAGTGCGAGGCAAACAATGAAATGTAAAAATTATGAACACAGAAAAATGTTGAATTTTAAACAAATTTGTACATATAATATAAGGTCTCGAATTAGATATTGTAAATAAAATCATTGGAATAAGTTAGAAAGTTGCAATAAATCTTAAAATTTGTGAAGAAGAAACAAAATGTGTGGGTTGCCAAGAGGAAATGTAACAAGCGGAGAAAAAAAAAATTGAGATGTAAAAACGAAACCAGATACCAAATTTAGGGAGAAAAATATAACAAAAATCAAGATAAAAACAAGCAAAACTATCTTAAACCTCTATATAACTGATTCACATACAAATGGAAGAATAAGCAAACCAGAAGAAACCGCTTACCTTATTAAAATAACAAAGTCGAGTCCATGTCATTCCCAGGAACAAAAGGGGGTTTTCTGCAATGTAGCTGTATGTACCAGTCAGCATGAATACTTCCAAGAGGCAGGAGAACACCACAAAGGAAGAATTGGAAGGTATTTCAAAAGCTGAACTAAATACAGTGCAACGTATCAGGTCCAGAAACTTATATTGGTTATCTGATCACTTGTGTCCTTTCTTTTGAACATTTAATGATTTTTAGATGCTCACAGACTCTTCATAACCTTCAAACGTTCATTCATCATACATCAACAAGTTTTACCATTTCATATTACTGTCCTCAATTAGATAAGTTAGATTACGCAGAGTAGGTCAATTTTAAGGATTTATTCCAATAAAACAACTATTTGACGAATTTTCTGCATTCTGTGTTTATCTATTGAACTTCTAACCATATTTTTCCCCACAAAACAGCATATTTGACATCAAGCATTGCGCCAAGTTGGCACTACTGAACCTGCCGTTGAAAATAGAGATGACTCATTCTTCATAGGCGTACCGACTGAGCTGAAATAAGATAGAAAGAGTGTTGGAAAAGAGTAAGACAACATAGCCGGAGTTTCATTTTTATTATGACAGTTATTTTTAAAATTATTAAATAAAAAGGATATAACTGAAACAAATTTTACATAATATAAATATAAATAAAGCACCAATCACAACAATTGTCGACCATCGCGGGCCAATTACAATTATAAATAAATAATTAAGAACCTATCATTACAATATATATATATATATATATATATATATATATATATATATATGCTGGTTACCTATATATCACCAGAATTTTTATGTTAGTCTGGTAAAAAACGTAAAGTAACTTCAGTTATATGAGATGGGTGATGGAATATTCACTGTGAATTATGAACCAAAATGATCAATGGGCGTGATGCTCTCTTCAACTTTTTTCTATATTTCAGGTGTATATTTCAAGAATACCTCATTATTTTCAGTTCATAACACTATTCAATTTTTTACTAACAATTCCTCAATCTAATATCGGGTGGTTAAATATGGCTAACAGAAAAAAATTGCACGCCCTCACCCTCTACCATAAAATGATTGCAAAGAAAAATCTTCCATATCAGTATAGGAAAATCAAGTTCGGGAAGGATATACATAATTTCAATCTGAGACGCAAGAACATGATATCTATTCCCAAACATAGAACTGCACTATTTCAACGATCCTTTTATCATTCAATCGCGATTGCTCACAATGATTTGAGATCTGACTTTAAACATGGAGACATTAAGAGCTTCAAAATAGAAATCTTCAACAATACATTCAAAGATCAATGTACAGTGAGCTGAGATACTTTTGTAGTGAAAGAAACCCGTCAATTCCATTCGATCTGCCGGATGGAGTGTGTGACAAGGAGAAGAAAGTTTATGTCTATTATTATAAGTATCGTTTTTCTTTTTTTACAAGCTTTTATTTAACTTGCAATGTTTGTATGTTTTTTGTTTGTTTAGATCAAATCTTGCAAGCTTAATTAGAACCACTTCTAGCCCTCCGAATAACTTAAAATTTGGCAGGTGTTTATAATTCCGATGACAATGTATTATGAAATTTGTGTTAGAGGAGAAAAACAAAATGGCGGACGAGATTTGTAATTATGTTCCTATTCTATCGAAAATTGGTTTGGAGTGGTGGGGTTGGAGATTATGATTACATGGTCAGAATTCAGAAATTCGAAGTGGTGGCTCTAAGATGGCGGACGAGATGTGTAATTATGGTACTATTCTATTGAAACTTGGTATGTGGGGGTGATAAAGGAACTCTCCAACGGTCACCAGCACAGACACGAAATTTAGTGTAAGCATTTTATTATTTAAGTTTTACCATGACATGGTTGCTGCACTCAGGGTTGGGTCCTGACTAGGAAACTGCTCAATGGTTAGCAGTACAGACATGAAATGTTGTATACGCATCCAATTATGGTAATCCATTCTAAGTGTCACCATGACATGGCTTCTGCACTCCAGGTTGGCTCCTAACTAGGGAACTTCTCAACGGTTAATAGCACAGACACGAAATGCTGTATACGCATAATTGTGAAAGCCTGAAAAAAATTACAATATAGGTGTTAGAAATATTCGTTGGGGTCAAGGTTATGTTGCGTTACAATGTAGATGTGTCCATGGTCTGGTGAATGGTGCCATTGGACATATTACAGAAATCATGTGACCCTGCTTCCGGAGAGCACAAATGTATGGAACTGACATACCAACCGTCCGTATAACTTCGGTAAAAATGGTGTTCACCTTATTCAACCCAAATCTGTGCAATTTCCGACAGAATACCTATCGCCACGGTACTGCTGAATGAAGGATGTTCCCAATTATATTATGCTGAACTTACACAGTACACAAAATGCGGGGTAGTCTGTCGACCATGCCGTTGTCTATTTGTTAAATTTGATTTAATTCAAAGTTTATTTTCTTCTTTTTAGAGCATTTAAATGGAAGCATGTTTTTTTTTACCAATAATTTATTTTCTATTTTCTTCTATGGTACTTGGGGTAGAACAATTTGAACTGACAAAGCGCCATTCAACCTGTGTACTTATTTTTCTGTATGTATTTTGATATGTTTATTTCTTTGTTTTTTGTTGACAGAATTGATTTTATTATGTTTCTATGATTTCGTTCCGTAGTAGTGAGTTTCATGTTCTCGTGCTTCTCTAGCTTTCAATTAATTTTCAGGAAACACATACCAATGCAAAAATTGTCAGAGAACTTACAAGTATGCCTCATCCTTATACAATCATGTTCGATTCGAGTGTGGGAAAAAACCAACATTTAATTGCATGTTCTGCTCATATAAAGCTAAGAGGAAAACATTGTCTGAAGGATCATCTGAAATGTGTACATGGACTGGAGGATTGTGCGTCATTTCTTCCATCATATGATAAATCATCAAGATTTTCATTAGGCAGTTAACGACGAAGAATAACTGAAAATAACTTATTTGGTAGGAAGTTGAGCATTTTAAAACACCCCGTTACCATGACGCGAATTCCACTGTTTTTTTCATTAATGGAAATTTCATAATGGATTTTATTCCCATTGTCCTTCGTTCTGAGAAGGTACAATCAGAAGGTGAAATATTTTGCCAACATAGCTTTTTGTGTAATGATTCATTCAATAGAAAACTGAAACGTTTTTATCTCTATAAATTACTAAAAAAAAATATTTTCTGAATTCAAAAAATCCGAGAAATATCCATTTTTGATTCATGTCATGGTCAGACAACATCTTATATAAATATTTTTTTATTGATAAATATATGTTTTAATTTTTTTTAAGTTTTTCATTATCCTGTCCTGATATTTTGAAACTTCTCTAACACATGGAAAATATTTATAAATATATTATATATATATATACCGGGTGAGTGAAATTCGAGTAGATCGGGGATCTCGGAAACGGTAAGAGCTACAGAGAGGGTTAAATGGAGGCAAAGTTGCATTATGGAGCTAATTACTATGATATTGAAAAATCTGAGCTAGCCCTCTCACTTTCAGAGATTACAGGAAAAAACGAAAAATTTGATTTTTGTTTTTCACTTATATCTGCTTTAATACAATATATTTCCAGAAACTGTTTGCACTTTGTCATTGCAACTTTCAAAATATGTAAACGAAAGTGTTCTACAGGGTGTTGTTTTCCTTGGGCCACCACCCCTAACTATGAAATTTTAAATACGGACTTGGATTTTTTATCACTTTTTCTAGGTCATATTTTATCATGATTGTGAATGCCACTTGAAATTTTCAGTCGTTTCGATGGTATCTGGTCATCATCAGTGAAAATTGGATGATTTGAAAATTCATGCGTTTCGAGACATCTCTTATTCAAATGATATTCATTATATTGGGTGCAATGCTTCCAGTTGATCGAAACCTAATGCTCATTAGTTTGAGATGAAATTGAAAGATACAATTCTTGGTTGTCTTGGAAATCCATATCGATACTTCGATAACTTGCACCGACCTGATGATTTCTTCCAGTAGGCCATGACGATTGTTTATTTGACAACAGTCATAAATTCATCAATAATCGTTTCTGTTTCCGACTGAAAATACCGTTCACAAGTTTTGAGAAACGTGATATGATCATGGTTTATTACAAATCAAATAGGAATTGTGATTTAGCAAAAATTAAGTACTTCGAATTATTTCCGAAATGACAGCAGCCGTGTAGATGCATTTTCAGAGAATTAGATGAAAACCTATGTGAGTTTGGTAGTTTCGAGAAACCCAGAAGAAAATACGGGAGTAGAATTTCGAATCAAATGAAAGAAAATGTTCTGAGACAGGTATTATACAATTTTTCTTTTCATTGTTCTGGGAAAATTATTGAATACTTTTTCAGATCAGAGATAATCCTTCCAAATCAACGCGGCAAATCGCTTTAGAACTAGAAATTCCTCAGTCTGCAGTAATGAGCGTATTCAAAGGTGATGAATTGAAGTGTTTTCGGATACATTGTGCCCAGAAAGATACAATTCTTGGTTGTCTTGGAAATCCATATCGATACTTCGATTACTTGCACCGACCTGATGATTTTTTGCAGTACGCCATGACGTTTGTTAATTTGACAACAGTCATAAATTCATCAATAATCGTTTCTGTTTCCGACTGAAAATGCCGTTCACAAGTTTTGAGAAACGTGATATGATCATGGTTTTTTACAAATCAAATAGGAATTGTGATTTAACAAAAATTAAGTACTTCGAATTATTTCCGAAATGACAGCAGCCGTGCAGAAGCATGTTCAGAGAATTAGATGAAAACCCTTGTGAGTTTGGCAGTTTCGAGAAACCCAGAAGAAAATACGGGAGTAGAATTTCCAATCAAATGGAAGAAAATGTTCTGGGACAGGTATCATACAATTTTGATTTTCATTGTTCTGAGAAAATTATTGAATACTTCTTCAGATCAGAGAGAATCCTTCCAAATCAACGCGGCAAATCGCTTTAGAACTAGAAATTCCCCAGTCTGCAGTAATGAGCGTATTCAAAGGTGATAAATTGAAGTGTTTTCGGATACGTTGTGCCCAGAAACTTCATCCTAATGATCCGTATCGACGGTTGGTATAAACAGCATCGAAGACGATCCAGATTTTTTAAATAATATGATTTGGACAGATGAAAGCAACTTCAGAAATTGCGGAATTTTCAACAGAAATAATTCTCATATTTGGAGCCACAAAAATCCCAGAGCCCTCAGGAAGGTTCGACCTCATGTCGATTTAGTTCCAGTGTTTCGGCATGTATCACAATAAATTATTAGGCCCTTTCATCTATAATTATAATTTGAATGGCGAACGTAACCTCAACTTTTTGGAAACCACCTTTATGGAATATTTGGAGAATATTCTATTAGCGCAGGTCCAAAATATGTGGTTTCACCATGATGGTGCACCACCTTATAACAGAGCAATCATATGTGATTATCTGGATAGACATTTTCCTAACAAATGGATAGGAAATCGAGAAGTGGTTCAATGGCCTGCAAGTTCGCCGGATCGTGTTTATCAAAATGATTATCAGGACATCGACAATTCAGGGAATTCTGTGATTCGCGAATTTTCCAGAATAACTACAAGGGAAGTAACACGCTCCATCAATAGAATTAAAAGAAGAATTCATCTATGTATTGAACAAGAGGGCCGCCAGTTTGAACATCTTTTATAAATGGAAAAATTAATGTATGTGGTTTGTGATAATTTTTCTTGTTGATTAAATATTTTCTTATTGTTTTTTGTGTATTATTGATACAGTAATCCATGAAATAGCATTGAATAACAAAATTGATGATGAATCAATATTGACCTGGCCATATAATAGATAATAACGGAGACGTCTTCCTCATGCATTGAATACGAAACACATCTCAATTCTCAAAACATCCAATTCTCATTGATGATGAAACGACTGGAAATTTCAAGTGGTATTCACAATCATGATGAAGTATGACCATTGAAGTCTAAAAAAAGTGATAAAAAAATCAGGTCCGTATTTAAAATTTCATAGTCAGGGGTGGCCCAGGAAAAACAACACCCTGTAGAATACTTTCGTTTACATATTTGTACAGCCCATTGAAAGTTGCAAAAACAAAGTGCAAACAGTTTCTGGAATTCTATTGTATTAAAGCAGATATCAGTGAAAAATAAAAATCAAATTTATCGTTTTTTCCTGTAACCTCTGAAAGTGAGGCTAGCTCAGATTTTTCAACATCATAGTAAAGAGCTCTATAACACGCAACTTTGCCTCCATTTAACCCTCTCTGAAGCTCTTACCGTTTCCGAGATCCCTATGCATCTACTCGAATTTCACCCACCCGGTATATATATATATATATATATATATATATATATATATATATATATATATATATATATATATATAGCGTGTTCTCAGAATTGAGTTATTTTTTTAACAGAGTGAATTACTCGACTAAAATGGTTCATTTCACAAGAATTCGACAATATAAAGATTGCAAAAGGAGTTGCAAATCGTTGACCCGCTCGATTTTGCTCACTCAGTTAAATTTCTTTCGATATTTGTTCACTCGATTCTATATTATTTGAAACGAATAAATACATATTACACATAGATAAAAATAACACTGAACTTAAACATTATCATCTGAAACCAACATTTGCATTTTTTACCGCAAATGCATCAGTTGTTACAAAAAATTCAGATTTCATGAAGCCTTTACATAACTATCTCACTTATTTTTCATGTTGAAATAATTATTTTATGTTGGGATTTGTGTGGAAATATGAACCGGGTATCTATAAAATAAGATGGGAAATCATCTGCAACTGAACATCATATATAAGAAATTTTTCTTCAATAATAGCCCATTAAACACTTGCGGAATATTTTCTATGACTATCCCATGCGGTGTGTAGAAGAGATTAACCATGATGTGAATGTTAGATGAGTTTTCCATCGATTGTTGCATAAACCATCGTATTGTTTCTTGTTAGAGTAATTTCTCAATTTCCTAGAAAATTATTTACAAGATCATATCATAACAGAGGATATGCTACAATTAATATTAATAAAAATAATGAAAACGGTCCTAATTTTCCAAAAACCAAAACGTTGAAGAAAACAGGAGATATTTAGTCAAGACTTTTATGGAAAAAAGCGAGGTATCAGTTGAGTTTTACTAGATAATGCCCATGCTAGTACCATACCGATCATGTAATGTTTGTATTAGTCTGCGACACCCTTATGATATGATATCCACCCAATTTATTTCATTTTATCTTATTTATCTTTGTTAGTCATAAATGTAATGTTTGAATTAGTCTGTGACACCCGTACCCGTACCCGTATGATATCCACCCAATTTATTTAATATATTATAATTTTATCTTTTTATCAGTTTTGTTAGTAATGAAAACAATTAAAATCTACTATCCCTTATATAATATATTTTAGAATCAGTATTCAGATCACCTGGCACAAGCGATACTTATGTTATTGCTTCTGTGATGCTCTTGTTTATTTATATTTCTAAATGTACCTGAACTTTATCTCTATGTACATTCGATGAATGAACTTTATTATTATTATCATTATTATAGTCTGCTTGATGCACACCCTCTGTATTGTAACCGAACAGGTTGGTATATCAAAGTGAGTGTACACTTGTATGTGTGTATACAGATAGTTAGGAAGAATTTTAGTTGATGGGAACAAAAAGTGTGAAACCAATTTGTAAATGGAATCTGTCTGGAGAAAAAAGCTCTAATAACCTTCCTGATATAACATCTGGGGAGAATTAATGAACATTCACAGCGGTATCGACTGATTGAAAACAGTCATAAATTTGATAAGCGCTGACACCGTGAACAAATTACCGTTCTGAGAACAAATCATGAGGTTAAAAGCATCACGACATATGGGAATAATGATTAACAGAGTACTACCGCCTTGGAGATGTCAGACGATGAGTGAATAATTATCGGCAGATCATACATTGATACTCTACACGTTTGTTATTTCAACACTAAACCTACGATGATCATTCCAGAAAGCCATCAAGGAACATTTATTCGTCACAGACGGCTATTAAAATTAATGTACTAGAATAATGATATACGTAATTGTTTTGTGTACCCTTAGATCTCCCAAGGTACATTAAGGGGAAAGCTTTTACTATAAAAGAGATAAATTTCAACAAGAGAGTTCTCTGGAAGTTATTCAGACCACTTTGTGCTTCTCCATAATCAGTAAAGATAAAATTAATAAATTAAATCAGTGTGAACCACCAGTCATTAAAATGAATCTATTATCACTCACTGGGCTCAGATAATCTGAAGGTAGGAAAGGTGATGCCAATTCTCAAAAATAAAGATTACTTCTCTATAGTAAATTATAGGCCAATAACTATTTCCTGTATGATGAGCAAAGTAATAGAAAAATGCATCTATAATGAACTATCACCATTTCTCGTGAAACATGAAATGATAACAGACTGCCAAAACGATTTTCATCCAGGCAGATCAACAGAGAGCGCGGCCACGGCCTCCATGGAGTATGATTATGAACACATGGACTCTGGAAAGTATGTAGAAGCGGTTTTTTCGATCTGTCGAAAGCAATTGACTCAATTGATTTCACCATTATTCAGGACAAACTTTACGTCATAGGCCTCAGTGGAATTTTTTTTTCATGGATAATATCATATCTTACCGAACAGGAAAATATTCTCAATTGAATATTGAATAGAATTTTTTTTCTGTGAATTGAAAAATCCACGATAAAAATGAAGTTATTTTTTGGGAATGTCTAACAGAAAACAACCTGGCTGAAGCCACGCTGGACATTGAACTACATCTGATAGATATTCTGAAAGGATCCTAACTCGAAAGAAAAAATCTGAAATTGAAAATTTGCATTTTCATTCAGATAGTTATTTGATTTTCTATTCCAGTTTCAATTGAGAAGGCAAAGAAAAATGTTTTCCAAAAGAGAGTACTCACCAGAAATCATTTGTAACATTTTTTTTTTTATGTTCTGGTTCCCACGAAAAGAGATATCCTGTAACGTTCAGAGAACATCGTGGGAACCAAGGGAAAAAAGGTAGGAGTTGGTGTTCTTCTTAAATTTCTGGAGGTTGTATGCCTCGGGGAACACCTCCCTAGGCAATGAGTTCCAAAGCCTCGCTGTTCGTTGGATGAACGAGTCTTTGGAAAGTGATGTTCTGCAGGTCTCCAAAGTGACCACGAAGGGGTGTGATGACTGAACTTGACGGGTTAATCTCGAAGAGACTGCCAAAGCAGGAACGATTGTTGATATTTCAGAAGAGCATCGCCCATGAAAATATCTATAAAATAGAGACAAATCGCCAACTTTTCTACGGTGTTCCAGACAAGTGAGCGAGTTTGTAAGCGAGGCATCACCGACGAGACGAATTGCCCTTTTTTGGACAGAATCCAATAGCCTCAGGATATGTTTAGGTGCCGCGCTCCAAATATGGTAACAGTATTCCAGGACAGGTCGGATCTGTGCCTTATAGATCAAAGACTCAGGATTTAGGGATGTAATACCAAGCATCGATATGGATGACTTCAGTGGTATGGTTACTCCTGACAAAGTTATGTTAGGCACAGTGAGATCGGCTTTTCTAGAGAAAAGACATGCTTGTGTTTTGTTTGCATTGAATTCTACCAAGTTATTAGATCCCCACTCGAGAATTGTTGCTAAGTCCATATTCATATTATTAACATTTCTTCCTCGTTCATTTCTGGTTTCACGGGTTGATATAGGGGCCCTGGAAGAGAAAGCGGTATGGAGGGTACTATCATCGGCAAAGCTGTGTACTGGACATGAAGTTGCTTTCAACAGGTCGTTGATGTAAAGTAGAAATAGTGTTGGTGCGAGAATAGATCCTTGCGGAACACCAGCATTTATGAGTAGAGTGTCAGATGAAACTCCATCGATCACTACATGGAGATACCTGTTTGAGAGAAAACTAGCAGGCAGAGAACACATCTGAGGGGGCAAGCCATAAGACGGAAGCTTGGCGAGGAGTCCTTGGTGCCAAACTCGATCGAACGCCTTGGAGATATCTAATGCCACAGCTAAAGTTTCTCCATACTTTTCAATAGATAGCTGCCATATATGTGAGACGTAAGCGAGCAGGTCACCAGTTGATCTCTGATGGCGGAAGCCATATTGCCTATCGTTGACAATTCCTGAGTCTTCCAGATATTTCATGAGCTCGATGTTGATGGCTTTTTCCATGACCTTTGAAATAATAGATAGTAGTGCGATAGGTCTGTAGTTGCTAGGTAGGGCCTTTTTGTCTTTTTTAGGGACTGGCTGTACTCTTGCAATTTTCCAATTGGACGGAAATACCCCCAAATTGTAAGAGTGGTTGAACAACTTGCAAAGAACAGGTGTTAGTTCGGGGGCACATTTCTTGAGAACAATCGGCGGGATTCCGTCAGATCCACAGGCATTGAAGACCTAGTGAATGCGATGCCTCTCTTGCCTCAATGTTACAAATGATTCCTGGTGAGTACTCTCTTTCAGAAAACATTCTTCTTGACCTCATTCATGTATATGAGTTCTTAATTGAGACTGGAATAGAAAAGCAAATAACTATCTGAATGAAAATGCAGCGTGGCTTTAGCCAGGGAAGTAGTTGTTTTCTGTTAGACATTCACAAAAAATAACTTCATTTTAATCGTGGATTTTTCAATTCACAGAAAAATCTTTCTATCAATATTCAATTGAGAATGTTTCCCTTTTCAATATCAATCATATCTTACATTCCAGGTAATCATCGTTAGCATGCCAGATACCTACTCCGATATGTGTGATTTCGACCTTTGGGTCCACTGATATTTCTACTATTTGTAAATGACCTACCATTTCATGTAAAATCAGAATGTATGGTACTCTTTGTAGATGATACCTCCATTGCGGAAAGATCCGATAACATTGAAGAATTACAAGATAAACTGAACACAGTCTCGAATATGTTGACCACATGGTGTAAACGAAATACATTGATCGTTAATGCCGATGAAACAGTACTTATCCAGTTCTTTAGTAGAAGCTAGTTAACAGGTCGATAGAAATTATTGTAAATAATTAATCATTCAACCCTCTGAAATACAAAATTTTCAGGTATAATAATATATAATATATATATATATATATATATATATATGGCACAAACAAATTAGTAGCCCAAAGGCTAAATGATATTCCTCAACTTAAGAGTATATTAGTTGAAATATAACTGCTGAATGTATATTATGCAATGCTACATTCAATACTAATATATAATATGATTCTATGGGGAAGTAGTAGTGGTATCACAAGAGTATTCAGTGCCCAACAACGAATAGTTCTGATATTATTCAATATGAAGAGAACAGAATCCTGAAAGCGATATTTCAAAAAATATAAAATTCTAACTGTTCCCAGTATCTACATCTACAGTATAATCATTTATATAAGAAAAATGAAATACATTTGGAAACTTATGCCCATTCGCATGGAAGTCCAACGACAAACAGATACACTAAGAATAAAAATGCATAAAACTAAACGTTTCGAAATGTCGCCAATCTATATGGGATCTAAGTTTTTAAATTGCATGCCCGCTGATCAGAAGGCAATCTCAAACATGGACACATTCAAACATAAAGTTAAAAGGCTTTATATCCACTGAGGGTTTTTATTCAGGATATGAGTTTTTCAATAATGTCAAACATTCTTAGAACCCAACTCGTAATTTTGTACTTAATGAACCTATATGTATTGCTAGATATATGTGTATATGTGTGTGAGTTTGTGTATATATGTTCGTCTTTTCTTTTTGTTGTTAACATAACCTATATCATTGTATTGATCTATTGGCTGAGCGTAAAAAAGATTCTATTATAAAAAGAAAAGAGTAATCAGTAATCATTCAAAATACATCCTCTGAACTCCATAACATATTTTCAACGCTACGACTGATTACCATACAATAATTATTATAACGCATAATTTCACCAGTCTTCACTGTTGAAAACCTTTTAAAAATCTATAAATAAATAAACGGGATCCCTGGTGAATCAGGTGCTGAATCATCAACGAAAGGAATTAGAAAGTGTTGAATTAATATATTATATACAATTATGACAACCAATAGAATCGGTAACGATGAATGAAAGTTTACTTCCAACAATTACTAACACTAATAATGAGTGCCAAAACGACACATAGACAGATTCCAGCATGGTGGCAGGAAGGACAATGAGTAAGGCGGCTCATCCACATAAGAAACCGGTTGCAGGTGACCAATTGCATGAAACTAATCGCGTCATTTTTTGTCCATGTGTGCAACATATTTGGAGTTTAGTTTAAACGATGTCGTCGTCCGAAGAAAATTTTGGGTGCCTCATATTTAAGGAACCAACTGATCCTATGACAGTGTGGTATAAGTTGAGGAACCAACGTTGTTTAACTTTATTTGTATTATCTAGTTCCTTATTAGCAAGGATATTATCTATTTCCTGCACTTGAGCAATATTAGAAATTTGCTCGGCAATCGACAAAGCTCTAGATATTCTTTCATAAACTATTGTACGGCAAAACATTTTTGAAAATGCACCTACGAACCACTCCAGTATATGTATAGATCGCACGCAACTGGTCAATACTCGACCGACAGGTTTGGTTTCGTGAGATTGGTTTCGAATAGGTTGCAGTCACGCAACTGGACGTTGCGTCAATAGAAAAATTGAGTTAGCGACTGGTTTCATCGTTGCACGCAACTGGTTTCATGGTTTTTGTTGCATAAATGAACAAGCCGCCTGAGATTGTTTTAAAAATCATCTAGCAATTAATGTTTAGTTTTTAAGATCGCATGAAGTTAGATTTCTCCATCTATTCGATGAACCTTATTGTTTGTTTTCAACGTGGTTATTGAATATACCTATTATGGACTGATCAATGAGTTTTTATAATTTTATATGATTTTATTCTATTATAATTATTCGGAAGTATTTGAGAGATTAAAGTGGTACGTAAATTCAATAACTCACGCATAAATTGTAATCTTATACAGGATGGAGACTAAATTAACCACTAAATTTGGTCCTCCAGTTATATTTTCCAAGGAAAATATAACCCCATGTATAGTCCACCCTGTAATTTACTGCTACAAGTTGGTGAGGACGGAAGAGTAAGCACGATATTGTAAATATTCTTTAGAAGTTTTTATTTCCATATGACGCGTACTTTTATGATTATCAATGTTTGGATCACTGATTTGATCAGTAATTCAATCAACTTTCATCATTATTTGAAAATACAGCGAATTATCTAAATCATCTCCATATAATCCAATGGATCATCGACAAAAATATATCATCTAAATAATTGTTCAAGTAAACTCACAAGCATATATGAGAGGTATTTTATTTATGATTTCTGATCGAAATTCTAACCGAGTCGCATTTTCAGCCTTTGGATTCATATGTATTCAATGCAACAAAATCTACAAGAACCAAAATACTCTAAGTGTGCACCAAGCTTTCGATTGTGGAAAGGTCAAGTCATTCAAGTGTCCGTTGTGTGAATTCAGTTGTAAAAGAAAATTCAATTTGAAGACACATATTAACAAAAAACATCCTGAAATCTACTACGAGGGAAGATGTAGTGACATAAAAGTCAGCATCTTATGAAACGTAGTAATGAGAAGAAACGTTCTACCAAATCATATTCAAATTTGAAGATATGTATGAGAATGAATGTGTACGTATTGAATAAAACTGTTTCTGAATATCGAAAGACTTTTTTCTTACACACAAAAGTTCAGCCATTGAAGTAAGATCAAAATTGACTAAGAATATTTTTGAAAGGCTACTAGGTAAGAAAATCTGAAAAAAGTGTTTCTTGGTCATGATGCATCCAATTCATATTCGTTTGCCAAATTCCAGCACTTTCCATTCAGCAGTTTCCGAATATTTTAACAAATCCAAAATTTACAACTGATTTTGACACCCTATGTCTCTACTAAGAAGCGTTGTTGGCGTCACTAGCCAAAGGAAAATTTTGTTCCCGAATAAATTAAAATTAACCACGCGGACCCAATTGTACCGAGGTGATGTTATCCAAATCCACAAAATACACTGGTAAAAATGTAACTCTACTGCAAAAATGTCTGTTTCCCGTTAAAATGGCAATTTAGAGATTAATACATTGCTTGATCGAATTCTGTAGGTCAACTTATGTGAGAAATTCGTCGGCCTGTGAGTGGGAATGTAATTGTGGGGGAAATGTAGAAAAATTTAAATTTTCATTTGTCATCTGAGGGGGTGTATTCCGGGTCAACAGAAATCTATTTTTCGTTCAAACGGCAGTATACATTTTTTTCAATAGTGGTTGGTAATTTTGTATTTCGAGCAATTTATTATTAATAGCAGAGCGCTTTCGGTCTATGAGGTCATATTCACTGCTTGCCTGCAAAGTTAGTGAATGATAGAAGATGTTCGAATGTTATATAAATGGCGTAGAAAATGTTTGGGGCATTCATACGAGTTATATAAATGGTTATTACTCAATTGTCAAAGTATCACTTACTTGTCACGGAAAAACAAGGGCAACCCATAAAATATAGACATTCACAGAGTTATAATGGTTAAAATGTATAAAAATGTAACAGACACTGTAAAAATTTAAAATGATAAAAATAAAACATTTATCGACTGTTAACGGTTCTCAATTGGTCAATCCCAAAACAAACAAAGAACAGAGTTTTGGAACACAAAAAGATACGGTGGAGAAGAAGAAGAAGAGAAAGGAAGTGTTCTAAGGGTCAACTCAAAGTAGCAAACGAGTCAAACTGTCAATTTCTGATCCAACTTAATAATTGTTCTGTTTGAAAATATGAAAAGGGTGTCCATAAAATTAGATGTGGAATCATCTGCGACTCAAATATAAACTTCAGTCACTACCTTCCATCGTTCAAGATAGCCTCTTGGGGGTATTCATGTTGAAAAGGGTAATATTCTCAAAATGTTGAATGGACATATTTTTTTCTGTAAATTGAAAAATTCACGATAAAAAGTTATTTTTATCAATTTTCACAGAAAACAACTACTTCCCCGGCTAAAGCAACGCTGGGCATTGAACTACATCTGGCTCTAGCCGAGGAAGTAGTTGTTTACTGTAACATAGTCACCAAAAATAACTTCATTTTTTCGTGAATTTTTTTATTCACAGAAAATATGTTCCTATATCTTTTTTCAACACACATATATATATATATATATATATATATATATATATATATATATATATATATATATATATATATAAATATACATATAATTCTACTGTACGTGTCTGGCACTGAACTCCTCCTAAACGGCTAGACCGATTTGAATGATTTTTTCTGTATGCAATTGGGTGGCGCCCCGGATGGTTTGGACAATCAGCCCGGCAAATGGCGCTGCAGTCGATATGTAGGTTATTTATCTATAAACAACTGGACCGATTTGAATGAGTTTTTTTGTATGCGTTTGGGTGGCGCCCTGGATTGTTTAGATTTACAACACATCCCTTCAAACGTTAAGGGTGGTCCACCCCTCAGTTTATTTTTTTATTTTTTAGTTTTTTTTTTTTTTTCATTTCTTTATGATACATAATTTTAATTTAAAAATACATACAACCTCGAATTTTCACCCTTCTACGATCAACCCCTATTTTTTTACAAGATTTTTATTTTTATTTTGTCAGGACTTAGAATAAAAAATTCTATAATCTTAATTTTCACCCTTCTACGATCAACCCCTTTTTTTTTTATTCTATAGGAAGAACCGGATAACAGGAAAACGGGATAACGGGAATAATGGGATAACGAAAAAGGGATAACGGGATAACAGGAAAACGGGATAACGGGATAACTGGATAATTGGATAACTGGATAACGGGATAACGGGATAACGAAAAAACGGGATAACGGGATGACAGGATAAGGAGATGACGGAAAACGGGATAACGGGATAAAGAAAAAAAAGTGTAACAGGAAAATGGGATAACGGGACAACAGGGAGCGGTAGGAGTCAAAAGCATAATCTAGATGGAACAACATAAAGGAAAACATAGAAAAAAATAAATTTTGCGCGGACGAGAGTTTTTGGGAAAAACATTTTAGGGAACATTTTAGGGAACATATATATATAGTTATAGAAAAATCGAATTTAAACGGTTTTCTTCACATAAAGGATTCAATATGAAATTGAACGAGAGAAAGGTAGATCTCAGGGGAAAAACAACTACTTTCCTGGCAAATACCACGCAGAACGTTGAATGATATTCACCTGAAAATCCATGCATACTTCCATAAAATATCAATGGACATTGAATGCAAATGTTTCTTTCTGATAAGCTCGATTATGTTTAATTTAAGTCGTGTTCACCTAACAATCCGCATACCGGTTTCAGGCTTCTTGGCCCTCATCAGTACGGAGTAGTCAACCAGCCAAAAGTCCAAAGAACTCTGGCTGAAGTGAGACACAACGTAAACAAACCATCATCGATCTTGTAACACCTATAGGTACGCCGGAAAAGATAAACTTTAACTGGCGGTACCTAGTGACAGAAAGAAACACTCCGAAAATCTCCCACCTCGATAGGTTTCTAAATAAAAGATTCCTTCTCAGTAGGAGTGGCAAGCCCGTCTAGCATATAGTGAGGAGATAAGTGCCATGTGAAGTGGAATGAATAGAAAAATCGAATTTAAACGGTTTTCTTCACATAAAGGATTCAATATAAAATTGAACCAGAGAAAGGTAGATCTCAGGTGAAAAACAACTACTTTCCTGGCAAATACCACGCAGAACGTTGAATGATATTCACCTGAAAATCCATGCATACTTCCATAAAATATCAATGGACATTGAATGCAAATGTTTCTTTCTGATAAGCTCGATTATGTTTAATTTAAGTCGTGTTCACCTAACAATCCGCATACCGGTTTCAGGCTTCTTGGCCCTCATCGAGTACGGAGAGTCAACCAGCCAAAAGTCCAAAGAACTCTGGCTGAAGTGAGACACAACGTAAACAAACCATCATCGATCTTGTAACACCTATAGGTACGCCGGAAAAGATAAACTTTAACTGGCGGTACCTAGTGACAGAAAGAAACATCTCGAAAATCTCCCACCTCGATAGGTTTCTAAATAAAGATTCCTTCTCAGTAGGAGATGGCAAGCCCGTCTAGCATATAGTGAGAGATAAGTGCCATGTGAAGTGGAATGAATAGAAAAATCGAATTCAAACGGTTTCTTCACATAAAGGATTCAATATAAAATTGAACCAGAGAAAGGTAGATCTCAGGTGAAAAACAACTACTTTCCTGGCAAATACCACGCAGAACGTTGAATGATATTCACCTGAAAATCCATGCATACTTCCATAAAATATCAATGGACATTGAATGCAAATGTTTCTTTCTGATAAGCTCGATTATGTTTAATTTAAGTCGTGTTCACCTAACAATCCGCATACCGGTTTCAGGCTTCTTGGCCTAGTTATGTTAGGAAATGTTTTTCAGATGATGAAACTAATAATTCATCATTATTATTAGGTATTTATGTTATCGTGGTTCATGCTATGTTTGTTTTACAATTTTTCTATGCTTTCTACTGTTCTGGAATCGTGTACCATGTTCTAGTCAACGCATATGGCTCAAAAAGCCAGTAATGTAGTATCTCTATTGTCATTAGTATGTTACCACCAATACATTCAATTTTCACAACCAATAAAAATAATATAGAAATCAAAATTTACGAAAAAACTTTGGATCTCAAGTAGACAAAATGGTATCCAAGTTTGAACATCCTGTTTGGTAAATCATATCAGAAGGAAACCCAACAGCGAAACGTCAAAAACAATTTTGATGGAAATAGTAAAATATAAAATTTTGAAAACAGAAAAGTGTCGAATATGAATTTCAACAATTTTGGTACATATAATATTAGATCTAGAATCATATATTGTAAATAAAATCATTGGAATAGTTTAGAATAACAAAAAATTATATAGAAAATGGGAAAAAACTTCAAAAACAAGCTTGGAAAGAGATGAAAAATGATGTGAAGAACGAAATCACGTACAAATTTTAAAGAACAATTCACCATAAAACACAAGAAAAAAACAAGCAAAACTACCCTTAAACGTTATAAGACGAATCCAGACAAGAATGGGAAAATAAACCAGCAAGAAAAAACCACTCACCTTATAAAGACAACAAAAGTCCTGTCCGTGACGTTGCCGTAACAAAAGAGGGCACTTTGCAGTGGAGTTGTAATTTTCACATATCAAGAACACTGTTAGGAGAATACTCAGGAGGAAGAATAGCAGGTATTTTTACACCAGAACTATATAAAGTGAACATATCAGTGCCAGGCACTCATTTTGGTTATTTGGATCACTTGTGTCCATTTCATTTGAACATGTATTGGTCTTTTTCATGCTTATAACCTCAAAACGTTATATTCACAAAGAATTTTACCACACATAAGCAAGTTTTATTACTTTATTTCACTGTTTGACTAAAATAAGTTAGATACCGTAGGTTAGGTCGTTTTCAAGGACTCATTTCAATAAAAAAACAACTATTTGATGATTTTTCTGAATTCTTTGTTTATTTATTCAGTACCCAATCATAAATCTTCCCACAAAATAGATCTTTTGACGTCAAGTAGCGCAACAAGTTGGCATTACAGATCCCTACTATGAGACCGGATATGCTTCATACTCCATAGGCGTACCGACTGATCTGGGATAAGGTAAAAAGATGTTGAAAAAGGGTAAGAACAACATAGCCGGAGTTTCATTACTGTTATGATAGGTATTTACTTTTCAAAATTATCAAATAAAAAAGGAAATCAATTAGACTAATTTATCATAACAAATAT
This sequence comes from Gonioctena quinquepunctata, assembly GCA_018342105.1. Classification (NCBI taxonomy): domain Eukaryota; kingdom Metazoa; phylum Arthropoda; class Insecta; order Coleoptera; family Chrysomelidae; genus Gonioctena; species Gonioctena quinquepunctata. The sequence goes on from JAFIRS010003414.1 coordinate 134,847, forward strand.
TTCATTATGATGACTAGTTGTTATTAAAAAAATAAAATAAGTAACAATAACAAAAATTATCATTTATAACTATAAGCCCATCATTATAATATATATTTCAACAGATCCTCATTCATTCCACCTCAGAGACGTTTGAAGTAAAGTGAGATGGGTACCTACATTAGAAACAGCTCATCAATTGTCCGAAAAACTCTACGATTCCTGAGCAAAATAAACAGTTTCAGGTTAGATCAGGAATTGACAGTTGGCTACTTCAAATTGAACCTCAGAACACTTCCTTTTTCTTCTTCTCATATGTGTGTTTTCTAAAATGCATCTGTTCTTTGTTTATTTTAGGATTGACAAGTAAGTGATACCTTGACAATGGAGAAATAACCATTTAAATAACATTCAAACATCATCTATCATTCGCTTACTTTGATGGCAACCTCTGAAGATGTCTTTTCAAAAAAAAAATTTCATGAATTACAAAATCAAGACTACTTCACATGTTATGATAGTTCGAGAGAGAACAAATAGTTTCCTGAAACATAAAATGAAAATTTTTTTTTGTTTGCCTTGTACTAATGTTCCTTTTATCTGAGGTTAGTTCGTTTGTGTCGATCAGATACCATTTGGCAAGAGTTTATATTCCTTTGACACAGAACGTCATTGGATTTTTACAATTCTCGAATTCAAAGTTGGACTATTTAAATAATGATTAGTCATTATTTATCAAATTTATATTGACATTGAAACCCAAATGAGTACCTACGCTCTTCATCTCTGAGGGCTTTCACTCAATGGCTGAGTGAACTTTCGTATTTTCAAAAGAGTGTTGGAGCTTAATTCTCAACTTTTTTATATCTTTTGAATTCTGTAATAGACTAGGCAAGAAGTGAGTTTCCTGCGAAAAATAGTTCCTAGTCTCCAAAAAAAAAAAGAGCAATAGCTCATTTGATTCCGGATACAATTCTGAGGACCATTTTTTTATTTTTTTCTGCTGACGAATATTGCAATTGTTATTAACAAAAAAAGAGAGTTGAGTTTTTTGGGAATAACTCAAAACCTATAAGTGAGCGAAAATCGAAAAAGAAAATCTTAAAGAGGAGAAAATTTCCAATAAAAAAGTCTCTCCAGTATTCAGAATTTTGATTTGACGCTGAAAATAGGGCTTCGCACGACCGCTACTGCATGCGCGCGCCTCCTCCAAAGAAAGTACACCACATAAAATATTTTTTTTATTGTATTTTTCAACAATTTTGAAATTTGAATGATTCATCGTGTGTTGAAAAGAAAGGTCCCGTCGAAAAAAAAAGTTGATTTTTTAACAAGTTAGGCATTTGTATAAGTCCTTATTTTTCGGACTTCGATTTTCATAAAAACGGCATAAATGTTTAAATAGTAGATCTATAAATTATTTGCTTCTTGGAGCTCATATATAGTTATGAAAAATTTCAAAAGTAGTTTGTTTATTATTATTTTTTAAAGTTAACAAAAAATGAAAAATATGTCATCCATATGTTTGCTATTGCTGTTTTTGCATTGAATTTGTTTATAAACAAATTTATTCGTTCAATATTTCATTTTTCTAACCATTTTGTTGACTAGAGAATATTGATTTTAAAAAAATCTACAAAAAATTATTATTGTTTATAATCGTTTTTTTATAATTCCATTATTTGAATAATACGTTAGGAATGTTTTCTTCTTTAAAAATAATAATTTTCCTTTCTCAAAAGAATAACAAAAAATGAAAAAAATATTAAAAATTTAATTGTTTATTAAGTTGACAATGTGTTATAAACAAATTTCAATTCTCATTATACATAAACAACCATATGCAACAGTTTCGACATTTTCATTTTTTATAGATTTCTCTAAAATTACGGTATATAAAAGTTGCAGCGGCCACTTGATTTTTTAATTAACGAACCGCTGTAACTTTCGAACCAATAGAGTTATCAACATTCTGAATGATTTTGTAGCGTTGAAAAGGGAAACATTCTCAATTGAATATTGATAGAAAGATTTTTCTGTGAATTGAAAAATCCACGATTAAAATGACGATGGAAGATAGTGACTAGAGTTTATCTTTCAGTCGCAGATGATTCCACATCTGAATTTATGAACATCCTGTTAATATTTTTCAACAAATCGATTTTGTAGCATTAGTTGATCTCCTGTTTATATGCATTTGTTTATAGATAATTCCTATCTAC